>VZUI01048059.1:0-36350 GCA_013401135.1 Cettia cetti | reverse complement strand
GTGACCTGACACCCTGTTGGTCAGGGTGTTAGAAGCAGTCCAGATGAATCCTTCTGGAGTAACAGATGCAGCTCTGGAGTAGAGATGATCCTGTAGAAAAGTCCAGTGATGGCGAGATGGGTCCAGTCTTCCTCTGAGGAATCCAGTGTAGGACTGACTCTCTGGGGGTTTCAGGCTCCCTTTTATCCAGGTAGGAAGTCTGGGCTCCCCCCAACACTGGGTGGAGCATCTCACACTGGGATGATGGACTGTGTCATGTGCTTGGGGAGCCTTAATGGGCCATTATCAGCCAATATCCCCGTGGCGGGGGAAGGGGGGGGGGGGGGGATGAGCGATGAAAGAGATAAGGAACACTACTCCACCTGGTTTTAACAGCTGGACCATTATCAGAAGGCATCCATGCCCCTCCCCCCGTAGTTACAAGAGACAAAAAAAAAGAACTACATTTCCCAAACTGCTTTTAACAGATGAAATAGAATACACATTTTTTTGGTTCCATAACCCAAGACACACTCACAAAGGGTGATGTGTAACTTGTAGGGCACCGGAGTAAGTGCAGGATTGTGACAGGGATTTCACAAATAGTTTGAACAGAGCCGCTGCAAGTCACACTTGACCTCCTTCAATTTTAATATTGAAACTTAATGACAGGAAAAAATTATCCTGTTACATATAAATATATATTTAGGGTGCTTCCTGTTTTTCCTGGGTTTATAAGTTGCATAAGGTCAAGCTAGCTGAAAAGCAGAAAGATGCATATTTGAACCCCTGTCCTCTGTAAGTAGCACATAATTCGGCAAATACTATTTTCAAGAAATTAACTTCTATCTGTACTATTCTGGTACTTCTAATATATCTCTGCTGGAACCCAGATACTTAAAATTAAAAAACTTGCATTTTTTTTTTCATCTGATAAGCAGAAATTTATATGACCTTCTTGTAGAGGTAGTTTGTACTTAGGGATAAAAATGTGGGTAAAGCTTCCTCTGTTATAGCTACCACATTCTCCTGAGAGACTTTAGCCCATAGAGGAAAATAGAAAAACAGAGGATTAATCAATATCTAAATTTGACTTGACTCTGTTCTGCTTCTCAGCAGAGAGGAACTGCTGTGGGGTGGGGACAGTCCTCTCCTGGGAAAGGGACTTGGCTGCCTTTCCTGCAGGGGCTGGCTCCTCTCTAGCCACAGGAGAGGTCCTGGTGCCAGCTACAGAGGTCACTGCTCATTTGCCCTCTGTCTTGAAATGGAAAAAAAGAAACCTTGCCAAAGAAGAAGGAAAAAAATGCAATGGAGAGGAGGCAGTGTAAAGCCAAAGGCAGAAGTGTGGGTTGTTGTGGATATGCTGGAGAGGAAATGGCTAGAAAAGAAATGTGGTAAATTGAGAGGTGGACTGAAGGTCCAGGGGCAGGATTGATGGTCCAGGCAGGATGCTGACCAACTACCCTTTTAAGATCAGACGAGGCAGAGAGCAGGAAAAGGGAGGGGGAATACAAGGGCAATAGAAATCCTTTATTCATTAATGATTATCCCTGTATTATATCACAATGCAAACAGCACTGCCAGAGAGGGAACACAACGTTGCTTCTGTGCCTCTTAGTACAATAAGGTATCCTCAAGCTGTTGAAGTCAGGGCAGGAGAAGCTAAATTGAAATTAAGCTGCAAAATGTCTGTTATTTTTTGATGAACAAAAAAAGGGGAACCTAAACGTGTATTCATTTAAATGTAATGAATCTCAAGGAATTGGTTGTTGAGGTGGTAAGAGTGTGTGCTCTAGAAAAGCCATTGGCAAAGTTTCTGGTTTTGACAGGGAAAGATGGGTTGCTCTCTAGGAGCAAAGTGGATTAGAAAGAAATTAGAGAGAGAATGAGTGGAATGAGATGGACATGGTGAATGTTTGAGTGCTTGGGGACCTGCCCAAACACCATTATCAAGTTCTGTTCTATAAGATCACTCTTTGGCACCATTACTCTGAATACAAAGAGTAAAATCCCAATATTTTGCTATTGTCTGCCCATGGGCAGCCCCTGAAGTCCTCTGGATGGGCAAGTTCTATGAACATCAGTGCTGTGGGCAGGATAAGCTTGTTAGTGTGGGATGGGTGTTGTTTTGGGATGGGTTGGGACCCCATGTTAGCACTGCCTGTTCCTTCTGTTGGCTCCAGAAGGAATCAAGGAGACCAGCTGGGATGTGAGCTTCTCACGTGGTACATACCTCAGGACCTGCTCGTGTGTCCCACATCCGATCTGTAGTATATTTGACTGGACTCAAATGTTCCGGCATGCAGCTGAAGCATTAGCAATATCCATAGATATTGATAAAAATTGCATGGATGGAGGGACAACTTGCATGATTTATTCAGTCTTTAGTGACTCTTGATAAAGCATCTTCCCATGGCACAAAAATTAACAATTTTTAGCTAATATTTGTGAACTTGTTTGCACTGAAATGAAACCTCTAAAGAGACTTCAGATCTGAGTAGGTTTCTTCTGGATTCATGAGAGTGAGGAAATACTTGTAGACTGGAGTACTAAGATTTTTTTTTTTTCCAGAGCTATGTGGAAGAACTGAGCAATTGAGGAAAAAAAAAGTTTTTGACTATGCCACTCTGAAATTAAAGCAATGAACTTGAGGGGGAGCAGCTATTGTCAGGCTGATTGTTTTCTTAACTTTCTATAATTCTGTCAGTTCTGCCAGTGTGGCTGTACTGTGAACCAAGTCAGGGAAGAGAACTCATTTTAAAGTGAGATTTCTGGGGGAGTGGAAAGGAGGAGATGTTATATATTTTTACTGAGCCAGATCAGCTCTCCAAACTGGCTGATAAAATACCCACCCTAAAGGTACCCAGTTTTGACTGGTGGTTTTGAAAGACCACTAGGAGGAGAAAATGGGGTGGACAAGAGGGGCAAGAGCCTCTCCAGCTGATTTTGCTGGCTAGGAAAGGTCTCATTGAACTTGGCCTAGCTCAAATGCATTTCTTTCTTGCAAGAGTGGCTTATAAAATACTTGGGTCCATCTGGATCCCAGCTCTCCTTCCTGCCCCCAGACGGCCCCTGGCATCGATGTTTGTATAGCCGCATGTTAAACAGATGTGAACTGAGTGAAAAATACTCTTTCTGTGAGGATGAATATGCATAAAACAATGGAGAGAAATGTGAACTTACCTTTCTTGGGTCTCACACAGACACATCTGTACTAGAGACAGCTAAAAATTGATAATATAAACTCTCCCTACTGCTTCTGTCACCCATCCTGCAGGATCCACCTTGCACTGTGAATGTACCCAGAGAGAAACAGAAGGAAAAAAACTGCAGAGCAAGTAGTAGAAATGGAGGTTTCCTGTCTCATAGAAATCTCTCAAAATTTGTTAGTCAATCTTTGCTGTAAAAGTATCAGAAAGATGATCTGTGAGAGAGCCCTGAAGATCAGAGATAGAATACAAGGTGTCTGAGACGTGAGATGAGCAGGAACACAGTTTTTTTTTTCCTGGTGTAGGTGGATCCTAATGGCAATCTTCACTACAGAAATGTTCCATAGAAAGGATGAGTCAAGAACTTGCTTTCTGTAGCAACTTTTTACTGCAACAGGCCTCAGAAAATGATCCAAAACCATAACATCAAGGCTCTGAGCTTTTTCATGTGTACATAGCTGAAACACAGAATCTGAAACATTTGGCCTTCCAGCCTGCTTAGATCTGTTTTTCTCAGACATTCCCAATTTTCTATACCTTCACAGGTCCAGACAGAATCATTATATTTTTGATCAAGATAACATGAGTTCTTATTGCTGTGCCTTAAACAGACCTCTACTGGCTCAAACTCTTACAGTACAGAAGTGTTGAGGAGGGAGGTAACAAGGCTGTTTCTGGGACAGAGGAAGAAGCTGTCTATACTTGAAGCAAACCAGAAACGTTCTGGATGTGAAGTTAGCACAGTACTGACCCCTAGCAAGCAGCTTCTAGGGGCAGGATGAGACTATATGAACTGGGAGCAAGTTCATGAAATCTGCACAATTCTTCCAGAGATGGGAGCAGGAACAATATACACAAGGTTTTTCTTCCAAAGTGTAGCTGGGAACTATAAAACTAACACATTGGTAATTTTTAAATGCATCTTATGGCTTTCTTCCATTACTAGAATGAATTTTATTTGCTGGTGGATAAATCTGGATTTTGCTTCCTGTTCAGACTTTAATGGAATTAATCATGACAAACTAAGTGTTTTCATGCAATGCGCTTTAAATATCCAAAACTACAAATTGAGTACAGGTGTAAAAAAAAAAAAAAAAAAAAAAAAAAAAAAAAAAAGTCAGGAACCTCTATCAATATCTTTTCCTCTTTTCCTCCTTCCTAATATTCATTCATTAACTTCACAATAGATAAGAAGTTGGATTCTATATACTGTGGGGTTTTTTGCTTGCTTGATTGCTTGCTTTTTGCCTGGCCTCTATTAGATATGATGGGTGACAAATAAGAGCTTTTATCTGTGTTCCATGTTTCAACTTTATATCTGCTTAGGAGAAGTCAATAGTGTTCCTCTAGAGACTACCAACTTCTCAAGTTCCAGAGAGTGTATTTGCCTATTACCATAATAAGTTAACTAAAACCTGGCAAAATATATAGCACTTTGGAGAGTAAAAATGTGTAAGATGTCTTTAAAAGCTTGATATTCACATTCAGTCCCTACTAGTCCATAATTGACATCACATTGCTTAAGTCAATTTTGAGGAGGTTGTTTAAAAAACAGAACAAAGCATAGAACAAAATGAACTTTGTGCTTTTCTGTATTCCCAGAGACATGGCTCTGCAAAAAAAGTGTGGCTTAAGGTAAGGAATGAGAGAGTCAGAGAATGTTCAAAAGCAGGATGAATGGAAAGGTGAAACTTGGTCTAGAGATCTGGAACAAAATCAGAGGATAATTTTGACAGAATCACATAAAGATCAATATTCATAGGAAGGCTTGTGGGGCTTTCTCTTTTATAGTAGTAAAAATGGGGCCTCCTATGAACATCTTAGAGACATCTTCAGAGATGAAAGCAAAAAATAAGGAATAGAGAATCTCCGCTGAAAGAATAAAATCTTAAAAATCAGAAAATGTCTTGAATGGAAAGCTGTTCACATACAATGGTTTTGTTCATGACAGAAACCTCATAATGACCTTTAGAGTTTCAGGGCAAAACTTACTGTGTGATTGATTTGGGCTCCTTTTCTCTGTTTTTTTGACATTCCTTATAGTTTGCAATATCAAACTGAATTGAAAACAGAGTTTTCTTCTAGCTGTAGAGATTCCAGTGTCTAGTTCTATTCCAAGTATTCAAAGATGATAAATAACTTTACAATTTCTGAAGGACATATTTTTCTGACTTTAAGCAGCCATAAAATTTGATCCCCACTGCACTTCCAGTATTTCTATTTCAAAAAGGCTATGAGTAGATGCAAACTGAGACTGATATGCTCTCTTTTGCCTTGCTTGGAAAAATGAGGCTTTTTTGGATGAGGATATTAAATATTTAAATGGATCTTATAGCATTCTAGATGGTAAATATTTCTCTGGCAAAGATGTCCAAATTCTTAGAAATAACACGTCAGCTAATGTTAGAAGATGTTTCCTGTATGTCCCTCCTGCTGCTTACTCATCCCAGCACAGACGTTGCTGTCTTACAGTTACCCACTTTACATTGACAAAGATCCCTTTCCATGGAAAAATCTCTCAAAAAAACCACCCCAAACATTCCTGTGAGTTCACTGAAACTTACTTTAAGCTTAGAAGACAAGGTGCTGCAGTTCCTAAGGTCTTCTTGAAACATTTGAGGTATTTATCTCAGACATGAGAGTTAAGTCTTAGAGCTTCACAAGGCCGTTTCCTTGATTAAAGTTAGGCAGTAGACTTTAAATATTCTTACTTCTTGTCTTTAGTAAACCATGTTCCAGCTGCTGTCTCTCAGTTATGAGACTCAGTAACATTCTTCTACCTTTAGGAGCATACTTTAAGAGAGAAAAATGAACTGCTTAAAAAAGGCTTTCAATTAGGATGTGAGGTGGGTTGGTTTTTTGGTGTTTTTGGGGTGTTTCTTTTTGAGATATGGTAGCATCATCCTTTATCTGATTTGGCTAGACATGAACTTCAAAGCTCTGTAAAGATAAGGAACGTGATACCCAGATTATACTAAGAGAATGTTAGCAATAAACCAAATTATTCAGTGGAGTCCCTCGAGCACGTTGTTCTTATCTATGTCTGCTAAGAAACCCTCTGCACAGCACCCTGCTGGTTCCCATCTCCTACAGCGAATGCTGGTATTGCTCATACATGGTAACTTGCTTTTTTCCAGTTAATGAAACAAATTGTGACTTTTGACTGGTTAATTCCTAATCTGCTTTACATTGCTGTTTCCATTTTGGAACACATTTAGGGTTTTTCTTTATACTTTCAGAAGAAAGAAACCCTTTTATGTATTCTAGGGGATGGGGTTGATGCTGCCCCTTCCTGCTGTCTTCTGGTACTTAATGAGGAGCTGCAGACAAGGCAGAGCAGGCTCTTGCTGATGTTCACAGGGAAAGACAAAGCACAGTTAAAATGTGACATCAAGAAAAACTCTCCTTGTGCTCTCTTTCTTTATAGATATAGTAGTCCTTACCCAAGTGAGCCCCTCTGCTTCCTGTAACTGTAATTTATAGTCTAGATGTTATGAATACATGTTGGAATATATAAGTTTAACTGCTGTATATCAGGAAGAAAAAAATCTGAGTTCTGCTTTTTAATCTAACCTGTACGAATAACACTGAGGGGAGGGCAGCGTGTCTAAAGGAAACCATGCAGTTAAATCCTGAACATCCTGTGAGTGACTGATTAATTTTAAATTGTTTTCATCGCCCTGAAAACTGGCCTGGTCTGTTCTGGCATGAAGAGGGAAAACAGCTCAAATTCAAAAGATAAGTCAGTCGTTAAATGGTCAGTGTGAGGACTGTGGCTTTGACTCTGAACATAAACAAGTTTTTTTTTTCTCATTGCTTGGTGCTGTAAGGGCAGCGTAGCTGTTCTAAATGGGAACCATGTGGATGAGGTTAAGGAGGGGACTTCTAATCTGACAGGCTGATTTGTAGGTATGTGATGATGCCTGATGTCAGCCAGAATTGCCCATAGGTATTGCAGGGTGAGGGTGGTTTGGTTCATTTTTTCTCCCCCTTTCTCCAGGCCTGAGAATGCTGCTTGTGTGTTGCTTTTTTACGAAATTAAGGGGAACAAGAGGATTCTTTTTACTATTCTGTGTAAGAATACCTGAAAAAATCTTGGTGTAGTCTTTGCCTCATGCTAGCAATAGACTTCTGTGAAGTCCTTTGATATCAAGAAAATTAGGGCTGGCAATTTTGGCTCAGTGCTTAGAAGATAAATTCCTGAAGTTGCATACCTAGACTTCCCTTGTGTTTGCCTTGATTAACAGTCTATACATAGCACAAACCAGAGCTACTAACCAATGCAATGACATCTGAAACTTGGCTCCTGCAAGTGTCTTATTTATAACTTTAAAAATTCTCCTAAACAAAAACCAAAATGGGCAGGTTAGTTGGTGATTCACAGATTTAAGCAGTGCTGCCCTTAAGGGGAGATCAGCAGAGAAGTCGTGCATCTAAGAGACACAATATGAGGAGTGTGGTTATTCCTCCGTGCATTTTGAAGACATTAAAGGGAATAAAATTGACTTCTAGGTGAAATATAATCTGGAAGTATTTGTTTTCACTGGCTCTCAACTCATTTTGACTGCCAACTATAGAAGGCTGGTTGATTTCCCTTCAAAGTTTATGCCAACATAGCCAGCTGCTTGAAAGGACAAGTTTTGAAAATCTTAACAATACCAAAGGGGATTCACTTCCTGGCTTCTCAAGAAGAAAATGTCAGCAGTGGTAGAAATGTTATCATGGAACTGCAGTTTTCCCAGGCAGAGTTCCTGGTAAGATGGTGGCCTTAACTCATAGGATAACCCATGAGAATTCCTAGCAGTGCTCCACTCCACAAATGCAGTGTTGGCTTTCTATCATTCTGCTCGCTACAATAAGGTGGGTTAAAGGACACAGTTCTGGAAGTTTGAGTCCACACAACTGCATATATAACATTATCCTAAATATGCATGTGTACCTGATGACCAGGTAGGTTGTCAGGTTACTAATGGCCACTTAGGCATCTGACTGCACCACAGATAACCTGAAAAAGCAGAAGCATAACCTTGGAGTGCCCAAATTGCAGGGTTTAGGGAATTTCTTTTAGCACATGTTTTGAACTTGGAGGTTTCCAATATCCCTCTTTAAATCACTATATTCCTGTAGTGGTGTGGGGGGAAACAATCACAGAAAAAAATTATAGTTTATTGATTATTAAAATCATGGTTGTCTGAAATCATGAACAGGTCAGCAGCATTCATTGCATCCCTCAGGCATTTCTAGTAAAAGGAGAATGAGTTATTTACCTCAAAAGTAAAACACAGCAGTTTCAAAGACCGACTCAAGATCTCCACACTCTAAAGGCTTGTTTTCTTTTCTTAGTAAAAAGCATTGTGAGAGGCCCACGTAGGTGGAAGTGATATATTAGCACTCAGAGCTGTGAGTTAGGTAACACTTCTTACTTTCAGCAGTGTTTGCTGCACTCATTGCTTGTTTATATTGTGATAAGGCCTAGAGACAACATGTATTAGACACATGAAAGCATGTCCCCACCCTTAGGATGACGAAGGAATGAGAAGTAGCTGATGTCCAAGACAAATAATTGTGTCAGAATAAGAAAATTACCATGATAAACAGCATCTTACCTGTCAGGCTGCAACACCAGGGTTTGTCTCTTTCATGTAGTGGTTCTGGTTAATTGTGGCCCTGACGGAAGCTGTGAGATGGCGTTTGAGAGAAAATACAAGCAACTTCACAACATTGGCTCCAGTAGAAGTGTTGTGAGAGAAGTCATGATCCTGCTTCTTAGATGAATGTAGAAATTTGTGAGCGTTGGTGATAAGCCTCTGGCAGGTGTCACAGCAGAACTTGTCACCTGGGGCTTAAAGGAAAAATCCCTTTTGTGTGTTGGTCTAGATTGCCTCTAGGAATGGATAAAACTGGCTTTCAGAAAAAGGTTTTACTAACGACATTTTCTACCCACTTGAAGCAGATGTCCCCTGAGTACAGTTTATCTTCGCAGCTTAGTTCAGTACAGATATACAAAAAGAGAGAAACCAGGCCAACAGGGTCATAATCAATTCTTGCTCTTCTTATTTAAGAGGAAAATACAAAGGAGTACCTACAGAGCAAGATGAAGGAAAAATGATCTCTTGATGGCGTTTTTCTATGGTTGAGTTTTGGTTCTTTGCTTCTTGCTGGGGTTAGCAGAACTTTTCCTCATGTAGCTCTTCTAACCATCTAGAAATGGTACTTTCAGAGGCCATTTTTTTCCTCTTAAATTCAGTTTGTTCGATTTAAATGAGCTACTGATGCAGTCCTCTTTTGTCTTTGAATATATCAGCTGATGATATTAAGGAAAGGCAAAGGTGTTCTATATTCCTATTCCTAAATAGAAGTGCCAAAAGTGAAATTCAAGCTGAAAAGAGAAATAAATAATAGTCATCCAACTTCTCCTCTTCAATGAGACTGAGATATGTGAGCAGAGTTATCAAAGGGCTGAGATAGGTATGTGTCATGCATTATGTCCTGCAGCCTACGCTGCAAATTGAAATACAGAATAGGTTTACTTGGGATTTTTTGCTTTGTTTGAATAGTTGAGGTTTATTCCTTCAAGTCTTGAGGTAAACATCTCTCTACAAGAGTGGTATTTGGCTGTTCAGTCTATTGAAGAAGAATGGGTTTATGTTGCCTTTTTTGTTCCCATTATGTTGAAATTAGAACAGTACTATGGGGAAAATAGCAAAGTGAAAAGTGCAGGAATAGAATATTTATATATTCAATGCAGTGGTGTTTCCTTGAGGCCTGATTAAGGTAGGTGGTCTAATAGATATACTAATGGGACTGGGTAGCCTGCGTTAAACGCATACTTAACTGTGTGATTAAAGAAGGACTTCAGTTTAGTTTCAGTCTCTTAAAAAAAGAAAAAAGAGAGAGATAATGGTAATATCTTACTATTTTTCTCCATTTTTTCAGTTAGACTTCCTTCCAAGTCTTTTTCTGTCAAAGTAAGTAAGAACTGACAAATAAGATGCTTGATAGCATTTGTGATAAGAGGGAAGTTCAGCTACAAACTGAAGTGAATTTAGGATGGCCAGGGAGTAGCAGTGAGCGCTCTCCTTGCTCCCTGCATTAAAGCCACTCTTACAGACCCTGGTGTGATATCTGCCTGACATCCATGTCAGAATAAGCACAGGAGTACAGGTGCCCCATGTGTCTTCTATATTCTGTGACTCATCTTCAGAGGTACTTTCTAGAAAGCATCTTGGAACTCCTTTGGACTGATGGCAATGCTGGCTTTGCATCTCCAGCATTTGGGGGGAGCTTTCTCACCACCCACCTGTTCTCTGAGTGATGCTCTGGCCCTTCCCAGGATTAGTGTGATTGTGGTGATGTCTGTTTTAGCTGTGGTCTGTGCAGTGAGTGGTGCAGCCTGTTGGGGGTTCAAGCACTATTCTGCCTGATCTCTACATCTGACTGCTGCAGATTGCTGCACCAAACTTTTTTGTTGGATATTACTGGGATTGTTCATACACGGATGGAAACAGAAATTGTCTGCTTCTGTCAAACTCTCTTAGTGACAATAACCAATCTCCTTCATGTTTGTGCCTGTGCAATGATGTCCAGAGCAAAGGTGAATTTGGTCCAAACTGCACAGCACAAAGCATTTGGGTAAATTTTTTGTGTACAATATGGATTTATTCACTTACCCATTGCTGTTAGCTGAGTATTATACTGTTAGATTTTCCTGGCTAATAACTGGCAAGTGACTACCTGGTTGTAATTAGCCTAAATGCCTGGCTTTTTACATTTGTGTCAGAGACCTACTAACCACTTTGAGACAGCTTATATGGTAGCTCAGAGTCTCACAAATTACTTACTCCCTTTTCCCACCTCTCTAATATGTCGTTGTATGACAATATTTTAATGCAATCGCTCATGTGCCTGCTTGCTCTGATTCTCTCCATCAGTAGTTTTTAATTTTTGAAATTATAATCATTTTCTCTGTGATAAAGTTTGAGAAGTGAGTCTCAAGGAACTGAAAATATAGTTTTGGGTTTTTCTCTGTAGTTGAAACCTACTTAGTGTTTTCTTAAAGCAAAATGTACCTATTTATATAAATAACATCAGGGACTGAGTGAGGGAAGAGGTCACAATTTGTATTGTACCTATTGTGTTTCATTTTATGTAACTACCACAAGGGCTTCTGTTGGTATAAACACCACATTTCCTTCCAAACATTGTTTGCTGAGTCTGAGATCTAAATTATTTATGAATATTATGCCTGGTAAAATACATAGGCAATCATATGGGATGCTGCATCAGGAAAAAGATACCAAATTATGCAATAGGCAGCACAGTGAGGATTACAGTATAGAGAAGACATGACTTCACAATGTACTTCTGTTATATTTTTCAATATTAAACAAGTCAACTAAACTGAAAGATCTTTGTGATGCGTAGTCAAAGGAATGTATAGCAGTAATACAAAATGCTATTAAGAAAAGTACTGACAATGTTGTTTGGTCTGCCCAAGGAATAGCCCATCTTCAGAGTGTTTGTTTCATGGAGATTTGCATCCTCTCTGCAGATTAACCAGAGAGAGAAATAAACTTTTTGTGACACCCTCAATAACTTACCCAATAGAAATGTGTTTGCCTCTGCTGTCCACCCCATGGAGCTCATAGCTCACAGCAAACATTCCATGTGCAGTCCCATAACCTCCTGCTGACATAAACAAAAATGCTGCCTTAGAGCAAAAATGCCAAAGCATGCCCTCACTGACTGAATATTTATAGAAAGATGCTATCAAAAGATGAAATGAAGAAATTTAGAAGGAGAAATAAAAAAAATTTTTGGAGGAATTTTTAGTAATATGTCCTGATATTTGGCAACAATCTGGAAAGCATACCATGCAGGACCTTAGAGGGATTGCTCATGATGGTAAAAATATTAATGTAATTCCCCACAGTTGCCAGTGGGCCTGTTCATGTGGGCACCCACCCACTGCTGTTCCACTGAAATCCTGGCAAGAATGTGGGCCTTTATTTTCGATAGTGGTTTTGGTTTTTTTGCAGCAGAAGTTGGTAGGGTACGTTCCCATGTTGGTGTACACTGGGAATGATGACAGATGCAGTCTGCATCACGTTATTCTATTTATTCTTACTTTCAAATCAGAAAAGTGAATGTCTGTCTGCTAATGCTGCTGCTCACAGCTAAACTACAGGCAGAGCCCTTCTGAAAGTGAAGAGAAGACATAAAGTAGGAAAACTGCTACTGAACTTACGAAAAAACCATTTTTTTACTTTTTTTTTTTAAAGGGAGATATGTTGGGTTCCCTTTCTTTGTATAAATTTCTGAGCAAGTATAGATTTTTTTTTTCCACTACTGAGGATATAATTTGCATGTTGAAAATGTCAGCCTAAATTTATCTACAAATTTAGTAGCTGAACTTTATAGCCTATTAAAGGGGCTTCAGAGAGCTTTTGAAAGTTGAATCAGGAATAAAACAACACTTGTCCAAAGGAACAAAAATACATTTTGTTGCATAATAGTCTGTTTGATTAGTTTGTTGATGTTTTTCCTACTATATTTGCTCACTTAATCTTTGATGTACACAATTTCTGTGGCTCACAATATGACATAAAATTTGTCCAGTAGAGGGTTTTCTGAAGTAATACACTGTTCAGAACAATTTAGAAATAAGACATCTGTTTCTAGTCTCAAAAAGCAATTGCAGAATGACCCAAGTCTTTCAAACATTAATTTTCAGTAGGTGGCATATTTTTTTTTCTTTCTACTGCTTCTTAAGTGATGAACCTTTTCTTCCACAAAACATGCATAAATTAAAATGTATGTGTGAAAACATGCTTGCACTGTATAATGTGTGAATTTGTGTTTTTGGAAACAAGGCATTCTTTTCCTGGAGTCAAATTTCCAAGGCTTGCCCCTTGACATGAGCAGTTCACTTCCTGCTCTCCAGTTCTCAGACAGCATAGGGTTGGGGTTGGATTATTTTTTTTTTTCTATTATTTCAGATGAACCATAAGAAAATTGAGATCATGTGATGTGAAAACTTCTCAGCATGGTAAATATACTTCTTTCTTTTGAGCTGAAAAGGATTGCAGTTAACATTTGTTTCAGATTTCCTGCAATACCATCACTGCTGTGTAATAGCTGAAATGGTTCCATCCATCCCATTATGAAGTTACTTTACTTCTTGACAAGAAGACATAAAGTACAAGGCAAGTTGGGGGTAGGGAAAATCAAAACTGTGTGAATTGTTTAACCTTCCACCACGGTTCATCAAAGTTTAAAAAAAAAAAAAAAAAAAAAAAAAGAGCCTTTGGCAAACTGCCTAGATTTTGTAAGGCCACTCATGCCTTGTGAGCCCCCGAAGATCACAGTGTTTCTGGCTCAAGGCTCAAATCCCATTGAGCCAGAGCTGAAAAAAGCCTTTCAACTGTGTTGAGTAAACACTTCAAGAAACAGCTATTTGTCATGATGCTCTTAAATGTTGGATGTGAGCTGACTGCCACATCTTGGACAAAGATGAACACTAATCATGAATACATTGTTTGACATCAAACACTTTCAGAAGGCACAGTTGCACTCGGTGCTAGGTGGAACAGGGTGTCTGTTGTTTCTTTTGAAACTGGGGGCTGGAAAAAAAGAGCAAAATGATGAATTTGCAAACTGAACACTAATACCCCATGAAACTTAACTGTATAAGCCATCTTGAAAAGAAATTAAGCAAAAGCTTCTCCCTGCAATGAGTCCTGATTTCTAACAGCTAATTTTCAACTTAGAAGAAATCATGTCTCCAAGAAAAATACTGCATTCTGAAAAATTTGGACTACTGATGAATTCAATGTGGGGATCAGCTAAGAAAGAAATTGGTGGTCTTATAACCATTTGTGAGTTTATGTTTGCTGGTTTTGTTTTGGTTTGGGTTTTGTTTAGGTTTTCTTTTGGTGGGAGAGTTTGGGGAGAGTTTGCTTTGTTGAAGAAATGCTGGCAAACTCAGGGGTAAGCCCTTGCAGTGTAGCCTGTCCTGTGGGCTCAGGCACTGTCCATGAGATCTTCTCAACCTATGCAAGAGTTTACAGAGCTAAGATAATATCCTTTAGCTTGTCTTCAGACCACTGTAGTTTCATTTTAGCTGATTAATTTATAAACTAGAAAAAAGGTTTATGCCATATTCAGTGCTTGAGGGCAACCAGGTACAATGAAGACTGCTCAAAATCTCATCATCAGATGACTGTTTTGATATTCATGCAACTAATTTACCTAGTACACACCAAAATATCAAGAGATGGGTGTTGATCAAGTTACCCAAGCTGCAGTGACACCTCAGACTCATGTGTGCAGTAGCATAAGTAACAGCACAGTTAAAACTGCTGCTGTTTTTTCCTGTTGAGGAAGAAATTTGACTGCTTACATGAAACCAAGTTGTCGTCTCCTTACTTTTCCGTAACACCCAAAATTAGTCCAGTATACTTAAATATACCTAGCCTTGGATTGCATTTAATAGTGAGCCTTACCTCATATTTAGTGGCATCCCTGGCTTTATTTTTTATATGGTAATTTTATAAATGGTTTGATTCTCTGTGCTCTGGAAATCTCTTTAATTAGAAATACAACACCTTCTCCAGATAAGAATTTTGTGTCCTATTAAAATCAAGAAGAATGGGGATTTGTTACCTTTTTGAACTTTAAAAAAACTTATCTAGTTTGCATTTCAGGTTAATACTTGAGATAGGGTTGAACATAAGCTAACTAAAATACTATGGACACATTCCCTTATATCTTGTCCAAGGAATACAAAGTTGTAACACTGGGACACATAGAAAAGAACAAAGAAAGAAGGGATGAGAGTGTTCTGCTTGGAAATGGAAGCACCTCCTTAAATGTTTGCTTAATATGATGACTTCTTTTCAGTTTTACTGTAAGCTCAGATTTGTTGACAGATTTATTGTAACTGGGAGTAAAGTTGTCAGATTTGTTCCTGCAGCACCAGTAAAAGGTACTTAGTTATATTGCCAGGCAGTTTCAAAAATAATTTGGCTAGTTTAGGTTCAAACAGCCAATATAATAAAGCAAATGGTATGAATGTTAGAGAAAAAAATCCAATGAAATGAACATTAGAAGCTTACAAAACTTGGAATTTTATTCATGACATTGAAATGATGCTGATAACATATATGTAGTGGAGTGTGGTGATTGGTGCTGTAACAGCTACATTGCTTGGTACCACAAGTATTTGGTCTTCAGACACACTCAGCAAAACATTGCTGAATCCTGCTGCTGTATCACTGCAAGGCACACCTTGTCATGTGTTTCTACTTAAAATCTGTGTCACGGGACAAATGTTTGCTATTAGCAAAAGTTTCTACAGATGAGTTTCACCATACATTTTCTGGTTCATTTCAATTTAACAACAGTTTTATATTTTGCCCAAAGGCTAGAAAGCTAAGTTTGTGTCAGAGACTTCTACTTTAGCTATCATGGTCCAAATTGAACACTTTGTTTTAAAAAGAACTTGGAAGAATTATTATAAAAAAGGAAATGTAATTTATTTTGACATTAAAAAAATGACTCTTATAAACAAATATTTGATTTATACTATACAATAAGTATTCAGTTCCTCAGCAAATAGCTGAAGATGGGCTTGATAAAGTGCATTGTTTTTATAGTAAGTTGTTATGGTGGTCACAGCAACATCAAAGTTCTTTGCCAGATTTTACCTTTTTTTTTTTTTTTTAACTGCAACACAAGTTTGGCGGTTTTTTCCCATGTATAAGTTCTGTATCTGTTGTGATTGCAGGGAATAATTCTGACGCCCAATAGCATCACAGAAAAATAGTAAGTGTATGAAAACTGGTCATACATTAGAAGTGTTGTCAAAGACGTGCTAAATCAGACACTTCTACAAAGGACTTGCAGTAAGAGTCAATGTTTTGTCTGTAAACAAATACTGGAGTGTCTCAACTTCATACTTCAGTAGTGACAAAACTGATTTAGAGTGTGCAACCTTTTGTGGTTTAAGTGGTATGGATTAAAATTTCTGATAGATGTGGACAGAGGACACAACCAGTTTACAACATGTCACTAAGTTTTGATCACTAGGGATTTAACATATGCACATAGTTAAAGTTCAGGGCAGGTAAGGTAATTAATTTGTGGATGTTAATGTAACTGATACACTCTGGAAGGCCTTTGTCCTTGTTCCCATAACAATCTCTGACACTTTGAGATTTTCTGCCTTTGGACTAAAGCTTCTCATGTTTCATTTGAACTCTGATTTTTGGACAGAGAAAATGGAGCAAAGGGAATGTAAATGGGCTAAGATGTTGATGTTCCTCCCACACATCCCTTCTTTTTAATGCATGTGTAGGAGGGATGAAGAAAAAGCTATAATTTCCTTTACTTGCTACAGTTTTCATTTCCTTTCCCAATGAGGAGGCAGAGACTGTAAGAAATAAAAAATGCTCTGCACCATTTGTTGGGATTTCTTGTTGAAGCTTTAGTGTTTGGGATTTTCTTCCACAAGAGATTTTGTGAACTTGCCTTATAGAAAAGACATGCCTAAAACCATTCCTCCTTAGTCATTAGTCTCATTCAAGGATGTGTGTTTAACTCTAGGAACGTACTTAAACATTTTGCTGAAAGTTTGTTGAATTGCAAGTTGTATGAATTTTGATACAAGCCTCAGTGCTGTGCTTGGGCAGGCAGGCAATTTTATTAGGACTTCATTTGCCTAAAGATAGAGCAAAAAAAGGAACAAATTTACTGAAAAATAGACTAAAAGTAGACCTCCTGAGATCATAGGCAAGGCAGGCTGTGCTGCAGCATTCCTGAAAACACTTCCCTCATCTTTCTTGAAGGCTTCTAACGCCAAAAATTTTATGAATTTTTAGGTAATCTTTTCCAGGCCTTCACTAATCATGCCATTAAAAAGGTGCCTTTTTTTTTCTTTTTTTTTTTTTTTTCCTCTGTGCCTGTGTAAGTTCTCTATTTCTTTTCTTCTGCCATGGGCCCAGTCAACAAATTAATCATTTTATTCCTTGCAGCAGCTTGTCTGCTGTTGAAGATTGTTATCTTGTCTTTGCTAAGATACAGAATCATTATTCAAAGATTTTCCAGGTGGTATTTTCAGCTGTTCCCAGAGTTTTATAATCTCCTCTTAACTTCCATCTTTGGTTCTTCAGGAAGGATGATGGCCCTCTTCCAAACAAGTAAATATAGGGAATGGATCAAAATGTATTTTCAATAAGAGAATAAAGCAACCTAAGAAGACACCTGCCATCCAAGTAGGTATGGCAGCCTGCCAGCTGGCAACTGGGTATGCCAGGGGAGGAATTTCAGATCCTAACCCTAGGATTAGACCACTGAAGAGGCCTCAGAGAGCAAAAGTAAGGTCAGTTAAGTCAGAATTGAGTTGTATGGAAAATATTGTAAGACTTCAGTAATAACAGCTATTTTTTTTTTTTTTTAGAAAGTAAGTAAGCTATATAATAGAAAAATTAGCATGAATTGAGGGGGGGGGGGGTGCTGGTAGTAGAGGGGACTCAAAACACCCAAACTAATGCAGGACCCTGAATTTTTTTTGCAAAGGTCCACTGACAGGTAATGGCATGTGTGTGCAAGCCTGTTGCAGTTAAATTACCCCCTTCGGTTGAATTTTTAGTACAGTGTTAAATTCTTCAGGATAGTAACACTTTTTTACTCATCTGCCACATACATAATTCCAACCTTGTGGTTAAGCCAGTGAATCTGTTCATGGTCTGTTTTCTGTTAAACAAAGAAAAAAATACCCAAACCTTAGCAGGTTTCCTCTTGGGAAGGAAAAATAATTTAAAAAGACGATAACCTTCTTTAAATACACCTCCCCATCTTCTTTGTAGAGAAACAGCACTCATCAGTCAGAAGTCCTTCTAGAGGGCCCTGTAAGAGCTTATTCTAGTTCCTTACTTGTTTAATATTTAAAAGCAACTAGAAGATAACAAGTAAAATAATGGGAACTCACAAGTAAGGAAACAGATGAAAATAGATCAGGAAATGGCAACAGGAAATTATTGAAACCCACTTGGTCTGAGCAACCAAAAAGTATTTCATACAACAAAACAGATACTTAGGAGCTAAGATTGTTGGCTGAATTTCTGTGTAAGTTTCTCCTCAGAAGCAGTGATTTTATGTGTCATACACTCCAGGCCTTCCTCAGTCAGTTTTGCTGAAGTTCCAGGAGGACTTAGAACAAATGTGCATAATAAGCAGTAGAAATTCTTGTAAGAGCAAAGTGATAAACATTACTGTGTTTGGTGCTAGTTCAGCCACTATTGGAACACTGTGTAACGTGCTGGAAGCCAAACTCCAAGAAGTATTTCCATAAACTGAAAATGGCTCAGGGAGAAAACACCAAGGTAACTTGACAGATTCTTGTGACTTGAAAAGGGTGTTGGATGGTAAAGGGTCACATTTACTCCAGTCATGTGGAACAGGACTAGACAGTCAGAGGCTCTGTTATTTATATGATATATTACTCCTATCAATTTTTCCTCTCACTGGTTTTGCTCGATTTGATCCAACAAGGTGGTTTGGTTATTTTTTTACAGGATCCAGAGAAAAGCTGTCCTTCAAAGATAGTTCCTCCTTTTTGTGAACTATTTCTGGTCATGGAACATCCCCAAGCTCATCTTTGACACCAGTCCTTGAGTCCTCACTTGATCCTGGCTGTTTTGTCCTGCCTGCATGCTACTTTTGGAGAGTTGAAAAATATCCACAGAAAATTGTCTTAGCCTTCCCTGGCTTCCATATATTCTTCTTTTGCTTTCATTGCTTGGTTCCATTAACCCACCCAGGTT
Organism: Cettia cetti; assembly: GCA_013401135.1. NCBI lineage: Eukaryota > Metazoa > Chordata > Aves > Passeriformes > Sylviidae > Cettia > Cettia cetti. The sequence goes on along the minus strand of VZUI01048059.1, from coordinate 17,338 downwards.
TACAACCCTTTTTTTTTTTTTAAACAATATCCAGATTTGCATTTTTTTTGATAACTTGTCTCTGTCCTTGTGCCACCCTATTCCTTTAACATATATAGTTCTTCTCTGTTCCTAGAACTTACTAGATGTTATGTCGTGTCTGTCAAGTTCTGGTTTATTAGGATAAACAAATTAATTTAATGTTCTTCATTAGGCTTATCTTCGTAGGATGGATGAAATGGGTTTATCAGATCACTTATCAAAGACTTGTGCAGAAACATTCTGCTGCTACATATAAAAACACTGGTCTTAAAAGAAAGCATAAAATATATCTAGGGTTTTTCCACACTAGAAATCCAGTGTGTTCATTGACAATATTACAGGCAAGCAGCTTGCTGCTAGGGGAAGAAAAATTCCTTGCCTATAATTAACTTGTACAACATATGAAATCTGTGGTGCTATATTAACACATGATCTCTATGAATTTATTGAAAAGGGATTAAGCAACAGTTTTTTAAAAATAATAAATTTGCCTTCAAAAAGGGCCTATTTTTACTAAATGGTAAATGGTTGCAGCTGTTAAGTTCCTCCTAATTGTGGGAAGAATAATAGAAGAAGTGGTATTTTTCATTAGACTACTCTTTCTTTCTCTTTAAATTCTCAGGCTCATTGGGGGAAATTAATGTTTTCATTTCCAGGAATTCTTGCTTCAGACTTCTTCTTGTATTTGCTGACTTAAGACCAATAAAAATCAGAAACAACAGCTCAATGCAAGTCTGTCATTCTTCAAGTAAAATTATTTTTGAAAGTATATTATCCGGAGACCTAATTGATTAGGCAGCTGGAAGAAGGAACAGTGGAGTAAAAAAATTAGTTCTTGCTGTAGACAGCATTAGACCTGTCTCACTTCAAGAGCAGGTCAGTCCAGCTTGGGAAGGAATTCTTGCTTGATTCAATTCCCTTGAACATGCAGTAATCCATTCAGCCACTGTTGACCATTCTCTCTCCAGACTTGAACCCTTCCTGGGCAATGTCCATGTTCACTGGCACTGGGTCTGTTCCCATGTGGATGTTTTAAAACTTTCACTCTCATGTATATCCATGAAAGTGGGATTTTTTTACATGAGGGTATAAATCCTAGGATAAACTGTGATGCAGAGGGGAGTATTATTGAATGCATAGCTAGAACTAAACTATTTCTGTAATCTAAAGAAAAATAAGGCTTATGGACTTCTTTTCCTCTCTACCAAAATGTATACACAGCCTCATAAAGCATGTGAGACAAAGTTTCAGTTCAATAAGTAGTTTCCACTGCAATCTGTAGGAACTCTTGTTGATTTACTCAAAATAAAAATGCTTATTTAACCTTAAAAATATCAAGAACATCAACTCATGACTTGTCTGTTTTTACTGGAGATTCCTCTGGATGACTGGAAAAAGTTGTTCTGAGTTAAAAAAAGAATAACATGGAGAGAAAGCCAAGCTAATGCCAGAGGACAGTTTAAAACTTTTGAGGACAGATGTTTTGTGTGTTCTCTGGGTCACTTTGGGGAAAAATATGCTGCTGTGACTCCTCAGAAACTGAGTTAATACTGGCAATCTGGTTTGTTTCTTCATAAATAGTTACCAGTAGTAGTGTATTTAAAATTCATCTCTTTAGTTATGATTAATTACATCATTAGTTTAGTCAAGATTTAGTTAAACTGTGGGCAATCAGAAATACAAAAGACAAATATGGAAAGCAAAAATTATTTCCCATAAGCTGGGCCTTATTGAACTGCAGGAAAGAAAATCAGCGAGTACTTAGAGGTTCTTCACCAGGACAGACAAGTGCCTGTGAAAACACTCAGAACATCACCTTTAAGGTTGTTTGGTTAGGCTCTGCTCTAGCATGGGTTGGACTGGGAGCAAGAAGCGTGGGTGAAGATTATGACCGGAACAGAGAGAATCTTGAGGCCACCCCACAAAGAGCCCCATATTTTAATCATGAACTGAAATGGGTAATTGTCAGCCTCCAGAGCAGGGTAGGTTTAGGAAAGTGCAAAGTGTGCTACCTTCAAGGACAACAAGCACTGTAATATCCCGATGTGCTGTTCAGTATAATTCCCAATGCCTTCCTTTCAAGACCTTCCAAGAACTTCCAGGTCTTTCTGAGTTCCACTTAATTGTCTATGAATGATAGGAAGGTGGCAAATCAACTAAGTGATGGCAGAGTAATGTAAGCATCATAGCACTAGGAAGAAATCAGCAAGATATTTGTGTGGAAAAAGAGAGGAAAGAGTTCTCCTTAAATCTGTCACTACACACTGTGCAAAGGGAGGGGTCTGTCACTGAAGGTTTTAGGGTTTTTAGCAGCTCAGAGGGCAATTGGCTTGAGTTCCTCAAGGGGCACCCTTTTGGGCTAAAGTTATGATGCTTGCAGACCACTGGTGGTTTGTTGTAGGTTTTACATGAGAAATGTGGCTTGGAGTTGGGCAAAGAGGAGAGCCTTCAAAAAGTTTCTCTGATCCCAACAAACATGCAGGGGAGCTGCAGCCGTTGGGAATCGGGATCTGCTGGATCTGGGTAGCTCACTCCTTGTGCTGAGCGTGGTGCTGACAGGGGGATTCTGTCTGCCCTGTGCTGTCTGTAGGTTATACACAAACGGGACAATGCTTGCCTGTATGGGCTCTGCATGTGGAAGAAGCATGGGATGCTGGGCAGGGTTATACTGAAGCAACTCTCAAATGCTCAGGAACTGTCCAGTATGTGGCCTGACAAGTGGTGTCTTTGCTGCCTAGAAAGCAAGTATCTAACCCCAAAATCTGACTCTAGATTCATCACAGTGGGGTGCTGATCCTCCAGAATAACAGCAGCTCTTCTGAATCCTACTGCTACGTCCTGAAACATTCAATCTTTCTAAAACTCCTCCTGATGTTAGTCTTTCCATACCTGTGGGAAAACACCCTCTTGCTAACAGTTCTTGGAAGGCAGAATTAATGAAGAAATGAGCTAAATGTTTTCTGACTGATCTTCTGGCAATGTGGACATGCATCTGCTGTGATTGCACCTTCTAGGCCAAGTGCACATCTGATCAAAACTCAGAAGGGAAACAAAGTGCAGCTCCTCTTCCAAGGTAATGGGTATCTGATACCCCTGGGAAAGGAGACATTGAAGCAAGAGCTTTCTTATTATTAATGCAAAATTGACACCTTGAAAAACAATGCAAGAAGACAGAGGAACCCAAACAAACTCAAAGTTTGAGTTTTTGTTTGACAAACTTGCCAGAACAGAAGGTGCAATTCATTCCCTACGACTAAATGTATTGTTTAATGATTTACTGAAGCTTCAAGTTTTCCTCTTTAGCCTGAGAAGTCCTGAATCTCCTATGTAATGGTAACCTAACCAGCATGGCTGCAAAAAGCACCAGCATTATCTATAGGGCTGCCTATCTTGACTTAACCAGTTCTTTCAGTTTTCCTCATAGAAATGACTCTTTTATGAACATGTCACCTACAAACTGAGGCAAAGCACTTTCCAGACTGCTGTTGACTCCTGCAGTACGAACTACAGAGTTAAATATCTTCTACTGTAGACAAGAGTACAGACAATACAGACTTTGCCTTAGAATAAAGGATCCAAGAAGAGTTGTTGACTTATTGATTTTTCAGTATAGGGTACAGTTACCACATTTGTTCTTTTGATCTGACACTCCAGATATCAACCACTGCCAAGAAGAGAAATAACTGTAAGAAGCTGATATTTTTGGTGATACTCTGCCCTGTCCAAGCAACAGACTGCTTTGTCATGGAACAATGACCCCTGGTAAAGCAAATCACTCATTTCTGCCACATGAAATAGTAGCTTCCTCTGAAATTACCAGTTCCAAGTGCTGGATGAACCGCACTGAGATGAGTTAGCAGGGAATGCCATATGTGAAGAAATACCCTGCTTCCTCCATGCAGTGGCTGTGATGTGGGGATGCCCTTTGGAAAGACTGGTAGGAGTTTCCTGCTGACACTGTGCAAAGCAGCTTTCCCACTGGTTGACATTTGAACACCCACAAACATTTACAGCTGTGGGAATGCTGTAGATTTCCCTTAACTCTAGGAAAAACACCTTGAAAGTGGTTTATTTGCATAACTTCAGAATGCAATTTCAAAGGGGGAAGACAGCTCACAGCTGTGTATTCTTACCCTCACCTGTGCTTAACACAGAGTGCCTGGTCTGTACATCAGTGCATATAAATAGAGTCCTGCTGTCCCAGAGCATGGCAAACACTCCAGTGATAACAGTACTGCTGCAGCTTTACCCCTTAGCAAGCAGCTCAGTTCCTTATATTAATAAACAGACATTGTGCTTAACCATTTTACTTGCAGTATAGCACAGCTCCCTTTTAAGAGACCATCTAAGTGTTTTTATAGCAGTTTTACAGCTTTAATTCAGAGCTGGTGATAAATAAAGCCATTCCCAAACTTAGAAATTCCGAGAGCCAAGAATCACAGTTTCTCAAATCTCAAAAATAAATAAGTCATGTGTCAATCTTGCCTATCCATTGGCAAGGGAGTGCCATGAACACTAATGTCTGATGGTTGATAAGGGAATGTGGATGCTGTGAAGTGTTGACTGATACAGCACTCAAGGGAATGGAAAAGAGAAAGTGATGGAAGATGCAAAAATGTGTCAGCTGATATCTCAGTAGGGCTTTTTTTTTCTGGTTCAGTGAAGATACTGTCCTGAAGGGTTGCAGAGGAGAATAACTAAGTTCAGCAAAATCAGTTCTAGGAGTTTTATTCTAGCAGTTTTGTGGTGATGCACACTCTGAGTAAGGTGAACAAGGTTTTTTTAAGTACATATCAGGGCTGGTACCCTTGGCTTTTGTTTTTGTAGTTATGGATGCTTTTCATCTATGATGAATTACAATTTTTGTTAGCTTGATTAGAACACCCAAGAGCTCATGTAACAGAAATGATACTTTGGCTTATTCTTTACTCCATTTACTTGTCTGTAAATGAGGACAATTAAATTCAAAAGGAGACTTTTCTATCTATTTTTGTTTTGAGTAGCTTTCCATGCATCTCGAGGCTTCTCTTTTCTCTTTGGTACCTCCTCTCTAGAACTGTACTTCTTGTTCTGATAGGATGTGTCAGTCACTCATCCTGTTGCCTGTAAATTGGCCAGGATCATTTCCAGTAACACAGGCCAGTGTCATGATGCACTAGCACTGGTATCCCACAACTATAAATAGAATCTTCCACAGACCTCAGAAGGATAAATAGACATTTAGAGTTGCTGCAGTCACACAAGAGAAGTATAACAGCTCTAAAAATTAGTGCCAGGACCCAATGTTTGGTTATTCAGAAGGCTGCTTTTTCTCTCAAAGGGCTTGGCTTGTGTAACTCTTTATATGCTTTTTAATTCTTTCCTTTTTTTAATTTAAGCTTCATTTTATTTGCTCTCTTCTGGCACATGGTAAAAACTGCTGCTACCCATCATGTGCTGTAGCATTGTTATTAGATTTTAGGAGGAAAATGAAAGGTTTCACTGTTATGGTCATTTCTGGTTTTCATGTGTCCTTTTCACAGCTTCTGTCTCCACATCTGCACAGATGTGTGGTGTGTATGTAAGCAGGTTTCCTGTATGCTGTGTGTAAGTAATCTGCTACTTGAATCAAGCAAGAATCACTTCAGTCATGGGGACTCAGCAAGTATTTGAAAATGCTTCATCTGGGCCTCCATGAGTGCAGGATATTTTGGCAGCATATTAAGGATATATGTACTCTTTTCAAGAAAAGTGGTTGTGTAGACAAAAAAATACCACTTTCTCTGATATACATGCTAAGACTAATCCCCCTCCTCGCCATCTTCTAGGATACAGCAAGTCAGGTGGATGTCTGTAAAAATTTCACTGTGTTTTTTTGATTTGGAATTCTGGTGAATCTTAATACAGTACCTTAAACTGTCTCGTCAGTCTGCAGTTCTCCACTGGGTCTCTGCTGGAGGTTTCTGTCTCTAAGCTGAGTCAAGGAGTGCTTGGAGTCTCAGCAATTGTAATGTGTAGCATTTTAGCTTTAAACAGTAACAAAAAAGTGCATATTCCCTTCTTGCAGCTTGGAAAGCAAGCTGAGGCTGGTAGAGATGTGTGGCTAAGGCTTAAACCACCATGGTTCTATTTGCCTTGTGCTAAAGCCTGTGACAGGATGAGCCTCCTAACTTTTGTTCTGGTACAAAACCAAAAAGAAGCAGAAGCCTCACTGGTTGTATGGATGACAAATAAACACAGGGCTCACAAAAGTTTAGTTTTGGCTAAAGAAACTTCCTGTGTCACACCTCCAGAGGAATTGATCCCATGTGCCCATGGAGACATTATATTGGATGAATCCCCAAAAGGTTTTTGTCATGTACTTAAAATTTCCTATTTTTCAAGGGCAGTTCCAGCAACTGAAATTTCATTCCTTCTTAGAAATTTTGGGTTGACTTACATGGGTGTAATAAAACACCTGGGCTGCAAAATAGATCATATTTAATTTGAACTCCTTGTGTAGCCTGTATAAGTTCTAGACTAGAACAAAAAGTGACCACATTTTGCCTGTGTTTGCTCAGCACTCCTGTTTGTAAGGCTCTCGTTTCAACTGATAATGATGTGCCAGCTTAAAACCTTTTGGCCTTGGCATTTCCATGGCATGTTTTCCCAGTAAATGTCACTATTAGGCTGAATGAATTTTTCCAGAAACAGCAAAAATGATTCAGCTTTCTAAGACGGAAAGGTGGAAAAATACATTTTGCAAATGTGCTCAGAAAATAACTCATAGTCTCTTCAGTAAGTGGTTCTTAATATTTGTTTGTTTGTTTGTTTATCTGACTCGAGGTATACTGAGGTTTGTGGTGGGTTTTTTGGGGGGGGTATTTTGTTTGGTTGGTTTGTTTTGTTGGTTTTTTTGGTTTCACATTTTTTGTTTGTTTTGCATTGGTTATTTTGTTTGGTTTTTTTTTTTTTTTGTTTTGTTTTCTAAAATAGCAACTATATATCCTGCCTGGAGCCTTTTTTGAGTTTGTTGTATTAAAATGGCATCTATGGACAAAGAGAGGATACTTTGAAGTGCCTGAGGGATGGGATGTTATCTAGAAGGACTGGACAAGTTCAAGAAGAGAACCCATGGGAACCTCGTGAGGTTCAACAAGATCAGGTGCAAGCTGCTGCGCCTGAGTTGGGACAAACCCTGATATTAATACAGGCTGGGGGATGAAGGGATTGAGAGCATCCTTGCAGAGAAGGACTTGGGGATGCTAGTGGATGAGAGGCAGGAACATGAACTGCAGCCCAGAAAGCCAATTGTAACATAAAGAAAAAAAACCAACCAAAAATCAGCATGGCCAGCAGATCAAGGAAGGTGATTCTGCCGCTCTGCTCTGGTGAGACCCTACGTGCAGTGCTGCATCCAGCTCTGGGGTCCCCACACAGGAAGGACATGGACCTGATAGAATGGGTGTGGAGGAGACCATGAAGATGATAAGAGGACTGCAGCACCTCTCCTATGAAGACAGCTGAGAGAGCTGGGATTATTCAGCATGGAGAAGGCTCCAGGGAGACCTTATAGCACCTACAATACCTGAAGGATCTATAGGACAGCTGGGGATGGACTGTTTAGCAGGGCCCTTTGGGGTAGGACAGGGGACAATAGTTCTGAATTGAAGGAGGATGGATTTGGACTAGGTATGAGGAGGAGGGGTGATGAAACTGTAACGTGTTGCCATGAGAAGCGGTAGGTGCCCCATCCCTTTCATTCAAGGCCAGATGCGACAGGGCTCTGAGCAACCTCATCTAATTGAAGATGTCCCTGCTCATTGCAGGGGGTTGGACTGGATGAGCTTCAAAAGCTTTTTTCCGACCCAGCAGCCCATTCTGTGCCTCTGACTCTGTGACATCCTTGGTGTCCGTGTCTGCCCGTGAGGCACGGCGCTGTGCCCGGGGGCACGGATCTCCCCGGGGACACAGGTCTCCCTAGGGACACAGCTTTCCCTGGGCACACAGATCTCCCGGGGGACACAGCTTTCCCTGGGGACACAGATCTCCCGGGGGACACAGCTTTCCCTGGGTCGCCGCTTCCCGCGGCGGGCCCGGCGTGTGAGGCGCCCCATCCCGCCGCTAGATGTCGCCGTTGCTCTTCGCCGGATTTTGGGCGCCCACACAGCGAATTTCCAGGGAGCGGGGTATTCCGAAGGAGCACAGGGTCCTCACGGCTAGGGAAGGACCTGTGAGACGCCCGAGTCCAACCGCTCACCCAGCACAGCCAGGTCTGTCACCAAACCGGGTCCGCAAGTGCTGCATCTACATTTCTTTTAAATATCTGGTTGTCACCCAAACACAGCCCTGGGCAGCCTGTCCCAAAGCCTGACCCCTTCAGTGAAGAAATTCTTCCAGATATCCAAACTCAAACCTCTCTTGGTGCATCTTGAGGCCGTTTCCTCGTCTTGTTGTTTGTTATCTCGGAGAAGGCGGAGAGCCACCGCCTCCTGGCTACAGCTTCCTTTCAGGGAGGTCTCCTGGGCATCCTTTTCTCCAGGCTGAACACCAACAGCTCCCTCAGCCACTCTTCACAGGATTTATTCTCCAGACCCTTCCCCAGCTCAGTCACCTTTCTCTGGACTCACTGCAGCACCTTAATGTCCTTCCTGCAGTGAGGGTCCCAGAACTGAACACAGGATTTGAGGTGCAGCCACAGCTGTTCCAAGTAGGAAGGATGGCCACAAAATACACCTGAGGAGCAAAGGTCCCCCACAGGCTCCAGCTGCATCTGACACAAGCACCCGTGTGTGAGGTTGTTTTCCCAGAAGTGCAATTTTGGTTGGTTTTATGTAGAATTGGTTTGGGGGAATGTGGTAACGGGGGTAATGGTTTGGGAGGCACAATTCTCCCTATGGATACAAAATCCAAAATCCACATCTTCCACTGAGTTCACTATGCCTGAAAAACACAAGTGGAAATAGTGGACTTGCTTGATTCTGTTCTTACTGGAACAAATTATGATTGTCTCAGTGCCAGAAAATTAGTCATTATCATGTAGTTAAGTTTATCTTTGACAGAACTTTATGCTGCCATTTGTTCTAAAGTAACACGTCAGGTTACAGTTCCCAAATTGGTACAGAATCATAGGATTGTTTGGGCTGGAAGTAATTTTTAAAGATTACCTAATCCATACCCCCTGGTATGGATTAGGTAATGGGTTACACTTTGATTCAAAATTTGAGTCTTCATATTCATCTCTCCTATAAATGTGTATAGGAGTTTATTCCATGTTGCATTTAAAAATCTGGATTAACAAAGCATTATTAAAGCTGAAAGATTAAGCATGGTTGTTGAATTTAGCATTGTTCATGCATACCCTGTTTTATTCTTTCTACAGAAATAGAAATTACAGTGTCTATGTATACAAACACACACTGTTTAGTTTTGCCATGTCAGTGTATTTTCATCTTCACCAGGGATGATCTTTACCTCACCAGCATTCATTGCTTTGCTTTTCATTGAAAAAGATGAAATATGAGATTCACATTCTGTGATGCTGACTGAATTATTAATTTCTTGTGGACACTTCTGTAATACTTCACAATCTGCATACAAAATCAAGCAGTGTTACTGCAGCATGGACAGTGTTGTGAGACAGAGTTTAAAATTGAGACAGAGTTTAAAATTGTCAAACAGCTGTAAATTCTGGTGACCATGGTAAGACATCTTGAAAAAGCTTTTCAAAGCATTCTGCATTTTGATGCTATATTAGGTATTCAGAAAATTTTCGTAATAAATTAAATTTTGGCTGAAACTGTGAGTACTCAACAAGCCTGCCAGATGTTTCACATGGGAAGTGTAAGAACTTGGAGAGTTTGTGGTCATCAGGTTGGTTAAGATTTCTGTTTAGTTCTTTAGTATTATGTACAAGTGTTATGTACAGAAGCAGATATGGAATCTCATTTTTTAGGCAGCATTCAATTTTCTTGACCCTAAGAATATACTTTTTTATCTTTTGCTATAGTGATCTCCTGATTTGCCACCCATCTTCTATATTATTAAAAACCAAACAGAAACAAAAGCAAAAACAACAGAAAAAAGAATTGAGACATTATAAGGACAGTCGCATTTGTTATCCCTGTAGAATAACGTGCATCACATAGAGCATGCACAGAAAAGAGCACATTAAAAAAAGAGCAGGCATTTTTAATCCTGGTACTGCTTTCTTTACTTGCAAGCATAATATTGTTTTTAATACTTTGTGTAATTCCCTAGGTTTTTAGAAAAGCAAAGTGAAAACATTGAACTAGATTTTGTGGAATCCTAACACCCCCCACAGGGGTCATCAGCAAGATGGCAATCTCTGGATGCATCTGACAGCCATCTGCTGCTTGAGCTAACGGTGCCACTGACAGCAGTAGCTGAGAGTTATTTTTTATCCTGCCTGTCACTAGAAAGGAAGAAAGGGCGTACATCCTGTGGATGCCCTAACCTCTTGCCAGGTGTAGAGAATTTTTCCCATCCGAGTTTCTGGCAAGGAAGTCTTGGCTAGTGGACTGGATCTTCAAAGACTGAACTTTTCTGTCTGACTGCTCCTCCTGTCCCTGTTTCAGCCTTCCATCTCATCCTCTTCCCTGCAACTGTATTTTGTCCCAGTATTCTTCCCTGCATCCTTCTCATTTCTCTTTGTCATTTGTAGCTACCTCAGTGCTCTCTCCAGTATCCTGGCTCACTTTTGGTTCATCTCTCCCCGGGTTGCTGTCTTCTGAGCCCAGCCCTCTCCAGCATTATATTAGGTTATCTGATGTCCTTCCCAAACCAACAAGTTTCCTGTTACCTCCTGATTACTCCTGATGTCAGGCCCTTACCCCAGCTAGTACTTGTCCTTCTGCTTGCCATTTTAATTTCATTTTCTCTAGATCCAATGTCTGTTTCTCTCACTCCAGTGAGTTATTTTCCAGCCTGTGTTTAAGTTAAGAGTTTTTCTTCAGATCTGATAAGCTTTACATCCATTCTTCAGTGTATTCTTTCCTAAAAGCAGTTCTCACAGAAGATTCCTTCAGAGTTTGAGTGAAAAGGGAGCAGAGTCAAGGACTCTCTTAGATTCTGTCTCAAATTTTGTAGTTAAATCAAGCTTGGTCATATTAAAAGCAGACAGAAAGGGGACAGCACATCCTCCAGCTCCTTCCCCTCAGTGCTAAGTGTCACAGTGAGGCCAGAGGGGATGATCAGAACATGTTGTTTAACCCTCACATGCTGCTAGCCTCTATATTTCACTGCCTTCATATATATTGAAGCTGATAAATTGAATTTTGACACTCAGATGATCATAGTTCCATTAACAAGGATTGGAAAGCCTGAGGATAAACACACAGGCTTGTCTGAGAAACATTGTGAATCATTGCCTTTGTCAATATGATGGTGTTTTTCTGGGAGCTGACATGATGGCAGCGTGTAATACAGTCATGAATAGATTAAACAGGTGATGTCATAGCATTTATGTGATGCTTTCTGTCACTTTTCTTGTTGCAGGGCTTTTTTTCTTCTGTATTCTTCCAGTTCATCAAAATATAAAAGATGAAAATTCTACTAATACTTTGAGTAGTCATGCAGTTTTCTTCTTTAAGAAAAGCAGAAGTGAGAAGAAAATTTTATTCTCATTAAGCTGAATTTTATTTGATCCTCTCCTAAGTAGAGTGCCATTTAAACACTCCATTATAAACATGCAAAAAGCAAATAATGTCACTGAGGACATTCCCTGAAAATGCATGAAAGTTTAGGATTGTGATTTGGTTAAACTTAAGCTACTCAGCTTCTGTCAACTTACCTCAACAATGAGAACATGGTATTTTACTTGGAAAAGCCTTAAAATATTTAGACATTGATGAGTGAGATAAGTTAATCTAAGGAGGTCTAATTTTTATGGGTTCATGCATCATGCCCAGACAGTCTAACAGATTTCTAGAATTTATGTTCTCTTAAAACTGTATCATACTTAATTTAGAAACAATTTCAGGAGTTCTGAGTGCATTAGTACACACTATTATCAGTTCAGGATCTGGAGTGTTCAAGTAATTTGTGCCTTTGAAATATCCTTGCATTTATGAACTCTTTCAGAAACTTTCATTTTGAAAAATTCTCTACTGAAACAACTTTCAAATAGAGAAGAAACATACAGAAGTTTGCTGGCTTTGTAAGAAGAACAAAATTTGCATCCCAATTCTACATAGGCCCCGCACATTAGATGGACAGAGGAAGGTGATGACTGTGTTTGAGTTAATATTATTATTTCTCTTTTGAATGAGCACCTGGAGACCCCATTTGAGGCCAGCTGCCCACTGAGTATTACATACCCAGAGAACAGCCCCAGGTATGCAGAAGGTCAGACAAGAAGGTGTTCTAGTCCCACCTGGCCTCAGGCTATGAATAATGGAAGACTTTTGCTGCCCAGTGTTTGCAATGAAAATAGAGCTGGCAGATGGTAGGAAACATGGAGACACCCTGAATTCCCACTTTATAGCTGGGTAGCAGAGACTGACAGGTGACTTGCCTGGTGTCACATAGGAAGGTGAGTTAGTACCAAGATTTAGAGCAAGCTTGGCCATAAGCCTGGCCTTTCTCCTGCAGTGCTTCATAGTTAACAGGCTGATCTGTGCTAAGGCTGGATACAACTGCCAGCTATCTCCTCTTCCCTTTGAGGATGTTACACTGCTATGAAGCAATCTTTGTTGTCTCCACCTGTAAAGTCCCAGCCTTTGGACTCATGTAAATGTGCTGGAGCAGAACTTTGTGATTAACTCCTTCTCCAAGCCCCTAATGAGGGCAGGAAACAGCCTCAGGCCAAGCAACTTTATAAGTGTATTTAGCAAACCAAATAAACAAACTTCAGCAGTGGTTTCAAGTGTAAATTCTCATCAGGGGCTTACTGTTCACAGAGGTGCCTGCCCTTTGGACTGCCTCTGCCCAAATTTTAAATCTTTGCAGTATCCCTAAGGATTCTCACTACACAGGGATTTCTCTGCCCATCCCAGCTTCTGTGCTCTGCTTGTTTTTAGAGTGGATTCAGCAAAATACATGCTTCAGCCGCTCAGTGGTTCTGATATTTGCCTAGGAAAGCTGGGCTGTGGTCTGACTAAGTGTGTCCTGTGCCCCAGAAGAATGCCCTAGTTGCCAAGCTCTCTCTCTGGGTTAGGACTATTTCACTTCCCTTTATTTGCCACAAAATGCAATGGGGCTTCTGCTTAATATTCTGGGGCTGTTTTTTGAATCTCCACTCAGAGAATCTACATTTCTCCACGCATTTGCTTTAGGAACACAGCAGCACTTCACAGGGAGGGTTACATGTAAGCCAGTATTTGTGCCTTGTGCAGAGAATTTTCCATGCCTCAGGATCCAAAATGTGAGCTGGGAACAATGCGCCTTATGCAGGGGAAGGCAGAGAAGAGGAATGTTTATTATTCTCCCACACATACGCAAATTTAGAAAAAAATTATCTGGAGAAGTGAATGTTGTTAAAATAACTGTACTAACACAAGATGTTTTTAGGTATTTCATGTTCTTTTTCTGTTGTAGGGGAAGAGAATGTTTCAAACCCTAATTTTATGTGATGCAAATCTAATTCAGGTTTACAGCAAAGATTTCTGATGTAGTGAGAAGTAAAAATGATGGTGAAATTTTCCAGTATTTCCTCATTTGCTTTTTCTGGATCTAATTGTGTTTGTTACTGCCTGAGTTGTGTGCAGACTCTACAGCTGTTTTTCCTCCCGTGTAGTTGTGATCTCTTTAACATTTATTTTTGCAGTCCCTGGGAATACTGCAAAAGGGACAAAAGATGAGATGCAGTTACAAGGGGCTGTTTAAGGCTAAAATTCTTTGTCAGAACTCTGCAGAAGTAGTCAGACCACAGAAGTAATCAAGGTAAAAACTTGCACAGTTTTTCTTGAAATATATTTTTTCTCACATTTAAACCAAAGGAAAAAATGTCTCTGTGTCACAATAGCAATGGAGTCACTAGCTGGAACTCAAATGACCAAATGCCCTAATTTTCACATTTGAGTGTGCTGGGTTTGGGTTCTTTTTCTAGGGTTTTCAGTTTTGCTTGGTTTTTTTTTTTTTTTTTTTTTGGTTTTTTTTTTTTTTTTTTTTTTGGTTTTTTTTTTTTCTGGTTTGCTTCTGGCCAAAATGCAGGACATGGACAAAGTATGAAACCTTTTTGTTTGAGAAAAATTTGAAGAGTTGTTTTGTACAAACAAAAATGGCTTTGTTTTCTCTGCTTGTGTTCTCAAAAGACGTTGGTCTTAATGGATAACAGAATCTGGGATTTCCTACTTGTTAAGAAAATTTTGAATTTTTCATGCAATCACTAGCAAATAAGTATTGATTACAGATGTGTTTTCCTGTTTGCTTCAGTGGAAGCACTGAGGTTGCTTTATGTTGTTATCATGGAGGTTTGCACCCAAAACTGATTGCATGTTTCATTAGAAATGAAGGTAAAAACAAGAGTAGTTTGAGGAATACAGAGATGAAGCTACATTATGCAGAGGCACACATAATATACGTGTTTTACAGGTTTGATATGTTAACTCCTGCTTGACACACATGTGAGTCAATCATTGCAAAGCTGGCACTAGTTTTGGAGCAGCAGTTGCAGGTTCACAGACTGCTGTTTTTAACTCCTCTGGAGTGTCTTTGGGGAAATAATGTGTATAATTCAACTGGCTTTTGTGTCGTTTCAGTTGGACTTAGTCTGTGCACAGTTTATCCCTGTGCTTGAATGTCAGAGAAATGCATGTGGGAGGTCAGTATTCAATTAACACATTTTAAAAAATAGTTTCTTCATCTAAATAATGCTTTATTTATTTTGTCTGGATAGTTTTGCTTTTAAATCTTGGATGAAATTCAACCCCAGACAGTTTGAAGAGTGTTAATAGTTTTTAAAGTTGTGTGATGTTCAGTTTCTCAAGATTGCCTGGTTCCTAAAATGTTTAAAGAACAAAAAAGAAAATGATACAGAAACATTATTGAGGATTTATTCCATTTCCAGAAGAGAGAGGAAAAAAAAAAAAAAAAAAAAAGAAGAGGAAATCTATTATTTAAGGAAGAAATACAGCCAGTGTGATAAAAGTGCCTCCCCACGTCTTGTGGCCAGGTGCTACGTGCATATAAATGTTTCAAGTTAAGCTTTAAGATCAAGGAAGAGTCTGTGGGGAACCTTGTTTCCTGGAGATCTGCTTGCTGGAGTAGCTCCCAAGTACTGACTTCCCATTTTTTATTTGGTTATTAAGGATGAAAGGCTACATAGTTTTCTGGAACAGCGTTCCTTGCATGCCATTATCTTTGTCCACAGCTATGAAACATGCATTTCTATAGGTTCATGTGGATGCTTAGCCTCACTCAGCTTAGCCACCGTGACTCCTGCTTTATGTAAGTTTAATTCAAAGGATCACCTTTATGTCGTCCTGTAGACTGAACAAAAGATAGATGGTTTCATTAGTTGAGAAACTGTCTTTTTTACATACAGCTGAGTATTGTGGGTCTCCAGCCTATGTAATGCAGGGCACTCTCTGGTACTGCTGAAAAGGGAGCTTGGAAAGCCTGATTTTCTGCCATGATTCACTCTGGGCAATGTGTGTGTATCTGCATCCTCATATGCGCAAATTGCCAGGATGAAGTTTTGCATGCTCCAAATATGCACAGAACCAGGAGGAAAAATGTGATTGCAACCCATTTCTACGCCGTTTGGAACAGCAAATCGTCGCTTCCAAAAAGACTTTTTTTTAAAAAAAGGACTGGTATGATTAAGAGATATTTAAAATTAAACAAGCTTAGCAATTTTAGGTTTTTGCTTGGATAAAAAGCCTGGTTTAGCTACTATATTTTTAAAATCTAGCTAATTATTATATTTCTAGTATATGCCATCAATATGAATGTTTCTGAAGTTAAAACCAGGCACTTGCCTCTTTAAAAAAATCATTTTTAAAAGTGTAATAAAAAATTTAAGCTAAGAAATTACTGCAAAATATTATTACCCATATAAATGACTGAATCATGCTCAATCAAATGAAGCACACTGCTGTAAGTTGGGAAATTATAATCATTATACAGAGCTAACAAGGAAAGATCAACAGATGCAGGACTTTAGAGTGAAACAAAACCCTTCAAAATGAGCAAAACTTGGTAGTTTACCAAGGGCAAGGGACGTAGGAGTAAGAATAAGGTTTTTGGGGTTTTTCAGGGATGAAGGATCTAACCTACAGATATTTCTTCTACTCTGACCTGTATGCTTCTGTCTCACTCTTTAATGCAACTGAAGGTACTGAAAAACAGGTGTCAGGGAGTTGCTTGGGGAACAGCTAATAATGGCAATCTGCTGTCTGAAGGGCTTATGCTTATGCATTTTCTCTAACATGACATTCATATCAAAAATAAACTTTACAAGGACTGATCTATATTCTGTACTCTTCAGACATTGTTACTGAATCCATTTCTTGATGGCTCTGGGGAAGAGAAATTGTGTTGCTCAAAACCAGGCACATGGTTGGTATTGTATAAAAAGGAAAACGTATTTTAGTCTAAACCCAAGTTTTCTTTGTGGAACCAAGAAGAACGTATATATATATATATTTATGTATATGTCTGAGTGCATCTATATGTATAAAACTCATACTTCTTAACCCTTCTGACACAGACATGCAAGTGCTGCCGACTTTAAGTTTAGTTTAGAGGATAAACACAGATAAAAGCACAGTAAGCAGGGACCTGCTATCCTTGGCAGAGGAAGGAGACAGACACTCTGCATGGCCCATTGCCAGCAGCTTTTCGTTGCAGTAACTACTTCAGTTTGAATACTGGGTTTGGAATAACTCAGTCAAGTTTCTGAAAGCAGAGTACGAGTAAGAGCTCAAAGATTTCTCACAGATTACTCAGACCTGGAAGGGAATATAGCCTATCTAACATGAACAGAAATGAGCACTTATGACTATGCTTCTAATTTGAAAATACATTTCCTACCTCTAAGGATGTGTTTGAATATACTGGGGAATACATATAATTTTGTGAATACCTTCACTGACAGAAATGATGCATCCTAAGGGTTGTGTTTTCAGAGGAGCTTGGATTGAAGTCTCCAGTATCCTCTGCTTTATTTTATCTTTGGATGGCAGGTCAGTATCAGTAAAGCTAGCAGGAATAAATGTTTTCCTAACTTTCCTGTAAAGCATGGCAGTACAGCTTCTGAGCATTTTTAACTAAACCACCTCTTTTGTGAGGCCCTATGTTGCGCATTCTACTTTGCTCTCTGCGGGTGCTCAGGAAACAATCCCTTGTGGCTAGCCCCGGCTGAGCCACCGCACGTCCACACAGGCCAGCAGCCTGC
>VZUI01048058.1:0-58822 GCA_013401135.1 Cettia cetti | reverse complement strand
TAACATAACATAACATAACATAACATAACATAACATAACATAACATAACATAACATAACATAACATAACATAACATACATCCAGAGACCATCCAGAAACTTGGCTAATTACAAGATGTGTTTACTGATTTCTTCTGTTTTAGAACACATCAATTACTTCTATACATTTTACTGCTTTCTACTTGATTTTGTTAGACAAAGCCCTAATTAGATCTGTAAGTTATTTTCCTTTTCCCTTTTCCTCCCTGATTTTGCTAAAACATCTGTTTTTAGCCTTGTCATATTAGAGCTATCCTTGTCATAGGAGAGTGTTAAGATGACACTGAGGTTCCTTAATTAACATCTAACAGAATCCTCCTTAACAGCTTTAAGAATCACCCTCTGGGCAGTGATGCTAAAATGTCTGGAAGTAGCTTGGGAATCAGGTAGGCAGTAGGTTTGCAGTAAATGTTGGAATCTGTTCTGGCTTTTCCTCTTCTGACTATTTTGAAACAAGGGCTTTGCCTTATCATTCCCCCATCCCATCCCTCATAAGCAAATCTTGTTTTCCATGTTTTCCTTCCAGTTAGTCCTGGACTATCCCACTTTCTTAGTCTTTGGTTCTGCTACAGTATTATTTTTTGGGGAATTGTTTTCTGCCCTCTACCATAATTTATTTGATTTTTTTTTCATGGTATATTTGTGTGTATTTCTTATTTTAAACAATATTTAATTCATTTCCAAAAAAACCAACTCTTTTCCAGGCCATATGATTGATGTTCTTCTTAATGTTGTGATAGATGTTCTGAGATATTGAAGTTTCTGCCAGTTAAATGACACATTCTTTTACCTCGTGGCACCTACCTCACATTTTTTTTACTACAGGCTCCACAGGGACTAAGCTGCCAGAATTCAAGAACCATCTGAATGGCATCTCTTTGTTTATGATCTAGTTTTGGGGGGTCCTGTAAGGAACAGGGAGTTGGACTTCGTGATCCTTACAGGTCTTTTCCTACTTGAGATATTCTACAATTCTTGGGGTTTCTTTGACTGAAGAGCCACGTGTAAGGCAGTGAGAAGGTTTGGGCTGGACTTCAGCAGTGCTATTGAGAAACTGAACATTTAAATCACTTACCAGTATTTTGAGGGGGAACCTGTCCAATCCAAGAGTCAGAATTTTTAAAACGGGGGACTCCTTCACTCCAAACTGGGACTTAATAACTGAGGTTGTGAACCTTTCTTTGTCTAGAAAGGTTCTGCCATGTTTCAGTAACATTTTAAAAAGATTGTAATTTTTTTCTTTGCTTCTACAATAGTAATTTTAAGTACCTAATATGCATTATATATAACCTCCTATAACCACTAACGGAGGAACAAAGAAAATATACTCTGTCTTGTGCAGGTATAAGAAGATACAACCTGAAAGAATGCTTTTATTTATATTAAGATATTGGAAATCACCTTATTGTGTTGAGAATAAATTGTTGCTCGAACCTCTCCCCACTTTTGCTTGTTTTTCTTTCCAGCTCTTTTGCATATTTATTAGCTTTTTATCGGAGATACTTTGAATATAATTTTAAAATAGGAAATAAATATTTTCTTCCTTTTTGTATCAGGATAGATGTAAAGAAGTACATTTTCTGCATGGTGTACAGGGAGTTAGGCATGCAATTTCCATTAATAATGAACCATGCAGAAAATTTGCCCTTGAGGTGTACATGCACAGACATCACAAACATTAATCATTAAAGTTGTCCAGGATTCCTGAACTACTTTCTTATCCAAAAATTATAGGATAAATAAGAATTTAATTTTACACTGAACTCACATAAAGAAATACCTTTGTACAAATCAGGAAATCTGTGTCCTCTGCTGTGTCTTCCACAGAGTTTAGTGGACAGACAGACCCTGCAGATCACTCTACAAATGCAATCTGTTCAATTCTAGTGGTTACTTTCAGATTCCATACAAGTCCTTTCCAGGCAAATATTAAGCCAATGATTTTGTTGTCAGAAAACAGGTCTGGTGGTCTTTTTTAGGGATTCCATAAAACTTGAATGTGTCACTTTATATATAAACTATTATTCTCAGGCATTTATTAGAACATGTCACCACATTTCTGTGCCTAGATGTGACTACAAGGGTGCTTGTTTTCTTCTCTCCTTATCTACCAAGTGGTCCTCTGCAGAGTTAATCAACAATCCTGTAGATATTTATGCATCTACTTCCCACTTTAAAAAGCATTACTCACTTCAATGGGATACACAATGGTAAAATTGAGACTATGTGTTAAAATTTGATGGATTAGGGCCTTGGGTTTGTAGCAACTGGCAAGGTCTGTGAGAAAATCCTGTGACCTTGATGGAAAATGCTCCTTTGTTTTGGTGACTTGCATTTGTAAGTGTCTCTTTACTACAGGATTCAAATAGGATGTAGATGTAACCTCCTTTTTTTTTTTTTTTGGTTTGTTTCTAGTGAAGTGTCTTCAGTTTGAAGATTTAAAAATTAGTCTGCAGACTACATTTGAAGCAAAGCTGGTGTTTTCAGTGCCTGAAGAGGTAGCTAGAGCAATCTGAAATTAGCTTAAGAAGCCATGTTTTTGTTTCACATTATTCTTGTTTTCTTTCCATAGTTAAAAGGAAGATGAATGCAATTTTTTTTTTTTTTTTTTTTTTTTTTTTTAATCTGTATTAAAAACTGAGCTTTCAATGCATTTTGTGCAGACTTGCATTAACCTTCAGTTCTGGATGTCATGAACATTGAGTTTTTCAAAACAAAAACCTTGCTAGTAGTGTTAAAAGTGCTTACTTTAATTATGACACTCAAAAGGTGGGGCTTTATATTTTGCAGTCTGTCCTGGTGACATAACATTTGATATCTCACCTACACACTATGAATTCTGTGTTAGACCTCATAGTTTGGCTGATATCTAGAAAGAGAGCAAGGTTTCAGTTTTTTGAGAATGTTTTACATAACTTGTAGAAGAATTCAAGCAGAAGCCTGAGTATTGAAGAGTGATGACTTCTTGCAAGTGTAATTTATTTGGGGAACAAATAAAACCTCCTAAAGTTTCCTAGGTGAGAAGGGTGCAATAATTTCCATAAGTGCCCTTGGCTTTTAGAGATATCCCTCAGTCTAGTCTTAAAGCTACCACTTCTCTGTATAACTTTTATTCTCTAGTTTTTAGAGAATTTCCTTTGAAATACAGAGAAGAAAACTCACAATGTGATGGTTTTGAATGCAGTCCCTTCCTCTTGAAATGCTGCTTTCTTTCCAGCTTGGTTTGGTTTTGTTGAGCTACCTTGATTAATTAGCAGATGGTCACCCAGTCCTTGAAGGAGATGACATCAGTCTTTCTAGAGAGCTCCCAAATGAATAAAATGTTGATGAGGTGAGCAGAATTGGTATCCAACAATTCAGTTTGTCTTTAACCAGTACTTCTTTACTGACTAAACCCTTTCTTCATACCTCAAGAGCAAGCATGCTTTTGGAATGAGTGATGTAAGTTCTCAAGTTCTGAGCAGGCCATTGCTGGAGAGCCAAGCAATCTCCAGGCAGCACCATTCTCAATTTTTGTGAGACTTAAGGAAAATTCTTAGGAGAAATGACACAGTGATAGTGTTTCCCTGCTAGAAGACTAGTCTGATTGCAGCACCTCTTATTTCAGGGAGTTACAGCACCTGCACATGCTCCAGTGAGTCTCAGCGAACAGAAGGGGACTAAAAAAGACGGACGAATAACATTTAGCAGTTTAACTGCCTATAATCTTACCACAGTTTTAACAGATGGCTTTCCTAGTGATACTGTGCATTGCTGAAAGGCTGGCATATAACCTCAGTTAAGTTCCAGGACTGCATTACATGCATGGTGTGCTCACTATGTGGGAGCATGGACGTAAACACATCACCTGCCTGGAAGATACATCACATGAAAAGTCAAGATTGACAATTCTTGTGACAGCATCATCACTCTCTTTGGTTTTCAATACCAATTTATCTTGTTAAGATCTTGTAGAAGACCAGAAGATAAGGGACTTTTGTGTATATCTTTAACAGCAATGGCTGCTGGATGGTTGTGAAGTCAAACAAGAATTGTTGGCACCAACAGCCGAGGACTGTTGGTAGCAGCACACTGTGAGAAAGAGCAGGATGTGGCTGGAGAAAGGAGCCATGAGGAGTTAGGGCAGCACTTTTCTGGGACAAACGCCCTTGTTCTAGTTCCTGCAGATAAGCACAACACAGTACAGCATAGGCACAGGCACAGGAATGAGATCAAGAAGTAGGTGTGAACTGTACAGGGGGAACAAGACAACCAAAAACCCTTGAAGCCCTTCCTTTCTTTCTTCCTAACTCTCTTCCCTTTACCCTACCCCTTTATCCAGACCCTTTATATAGCATGTCAGGAACTAACCTACCAATTTCCAGCCAAGTGTGTAAATTACTTAAAAAACTTTGTGAGTTATTTGGCATCCTCAGACTTATGTTTTTCCTTTCAACCCTGAGCATCTATGAATCTTGAGTACTCCATTCCCCTTAAGGGTGGGACATCACAGATGCTAACAAGGTTTCTGTCATTCATCAATATGACTGCTTCTGGTTTCTTAGCCATGCACCTGGCCAGTATATCCTCAGACAAACTTCTTTCACTGAAAGAATAGGAAGAAATTTCTTGAGATCCATTTTTCTGGAAGTCATAATGCTGTTTGTATTCATGCCTCCTGCAAGACGTGTAATTTGATGCATAAATGCTTACTTAAATAAAGGCCTTTTGTCAGCAACATGTCTTTTGGGGTCACTCTCTGGTGGAGAGATGATAGTCCTGGACAACAGATAGGGAATAGCAGGGGCAGTCACACATCTTAATGCAATCACAGCAGTTACAGATGTTTGAATCTTCCCAAAGATGTAGACTTTAACTTCTGTTAATGGTTTCTAAAAGGGAAATAGAAGCAGTGGGTAAAAGTATTTCAAAAGGCAGTAGTTATTTATCTGTCCTACAAGCAGAAGAGTAATTCATGCTGTAATACTGAGCCTAGGACTGAGCAAATGAGACTAAGAAAGATTATGGTGGACATGGGTAACTGGAAAACAGCTGGGATGGATACGGAGATTAGAAGGATTCTTGAAGCATATTTTTTTTAGTTAGTAATAAATACACATTTTCTTCTTCTTAGTTATAGGTATCTGTCTGAGGCAGACAATATAATTGGTTACATGGAGTTATCAGTGTATTTTTTGCATATGGGGCACCTTAGGAAATGTATAGGGCCCTTCTGTGCTGCTTTTAAGAGAGGGGTTCAAAATTTCTAAAACTGTAGCAGAAGAATCAAAGAAAAGCCTAAAGGATTCCCTTTCAAGAAATTGGAGAGGAAATGTCCCCATAACTTTTGACATCTACATGATTCTTTCCTCCAGCTTTATTGCAAGCCAGCCCTGGCAACCTCTCCCACAAAGCTGGCAGCCACATTGAGAGGCACAGTCACAGAATGTTACCTCCCCTGTAAGCAGCTTTCAGCAGAACCAAAGCCACCCTGACATTATGCAGAGAAATCCTAACTCTGCTTTCTTTTAAAGAGGCAACTGAGGTTGTCTTAGGAAGGCAGGAATAATTTGCCTTTGTCTCCTTTAAAATTGAAGCTACGTCTCTAGTATTATATTCTGTTTCAAAAATTGGAGACTGAACTGATAAAAGATGTTGTGGTCAGGGAGAGCTGGCAGAAACATTGAAGTCAAAGAGGGATTACGTGGGAGTTTGGACACGCTGTAGAAACACCAAGAGAAAAACTGAAGGAGGAGATGATGACTACTGCTGCTGCTCACACTGCGTTCTATTCATTTGTTTTCCTTTCTCAGAATTCCTCACTTGGTTTCTGAAGCACAGAAAACCATACCTACTTCCCAAAATGCCATCTTGATTTCAGTCCAGTGAATTTAATTGGAAGCAGTGCACAATGATTTGAAGAACAAGTACAGCCCCAAAGCCAGGGCTAATACTGCTGGGGCTTGATATATGCAGAGAATTCATTGCATGAAGCTCAGCAAAAGATCAAGACCAAAATCTTTAGTTAGGCTGACTTGAAGACTTTGGAAACTGACCTAATTTGCATGAAGCCTGCCCTGTGAAATCACACATATGCAGGAAGTAAAATTATCTGTAGGACTAGAAAATTTTCAAATTACTGGGTCACTTGAATAAAAAATATCATCTTTGTGAGAGAATTTATAATCCAGTGAAATCACCAGAAAAGACAGACCAAAAGACCAAATGTCACCCTTTTATTTCTTGTTAGAATTTCAAATACATAAACTTCACAATAAATGAAACCTTAATTCTAAAACAGCTGTTTTAAGTATTTCTGTAACTAGAAATGCCCCTAAATAAAAAAAGACTGCAACTCATTCTATTGTATTTTGCTCATGCAAAGAAGGTGCTGTCATTGTGGGAGAAGGGCTTGCAAGGATTCACAGGAGGAAAGAAGGCAGGAATAAAGAAGAATAATGCATTCATCTATAGTTAAAAAATCCTGTTTGATTTTTTTGATAATTCAATTGAATTATCAAAAAAATGAATTCTCACCTTTTGTCGAGAGAGAAAATTAGAAGCATAACTTCAAGCAGACAATAATGAAAAGAAAGCATTCATCATTCCACACTGACTAGAAAACAGCAAGAATAAATCAGATAAATCAAGCATTGTAGTAACTATTATACAGTCTTGTGTTTCTTTTTACCTCTTATTAATTGAATGACAATTCCTATTTATGGTGGGATATCTGGGTCATGTAGCTTCAAAGTGAAAGATGCTTGAGGTAAGGGACTTGGGTGTATTCTGCAGTGTCTACTGGTTTAAGGAATAACTTATTGCTGGATGCAGAAAGCTAGTTGCTCTATTTTTCTGTCAGTCTGTCTTTTCTTCCTTCCTTTCTGAGTTATTAAAAACTGGTAAATGAATCTTCACCTCCACCCAGGATTTTAGCTGCAATCCCAAAACCCACTGGCATCCTGATGGCAGCAGAAGTGCCACAACGGGAGATCTTTGCTCAAAGGTTTGAAATTGCTAACATGCATTCTGGTGAACAAATATCCCTGTGGTGACATTTATGAGTAGAATCTATTCAACATGAAAAATATCCAACTAAGTTAATTGTATGGCTGACTGAATGTGAATAGCAGTTTTAAGCCTATGTATCTTTGATTTCATTAGGCTTAAATCTTGAAGGATTTGCCATTCTGTAACACATTATTTGAAGTTATCATAATTTTAGGTATTACATGAAATGTTTCTTTTTATGTCCCCCTTCTTCTCCATGCTAATTGCAATAGCTTTTGAGAATTTGTAAAATTTTAATATCCTTGAGCTGTTGAAACCAGCATGGCCCTATTGCTGGGAACCAGCATGTTTTTGAACGTGGTTCAGATGTTGTTTAGGGTTTGGCAACTATTTGTGGCTGCTCCAACCTCTGTGACAAGCACAGAAGCTGTTCATGCCCCAGTACTGGTTGTACTTGCTCTAAGCACCCTATGTATTCTATTGGTAAGAATCTTATACATTCATAGAATGTTAAATTCGACTTTCAACATAATATACAGGTAACATAATCCTTCACTCAATTGCTTGATCATCATATTCCAGAGAATCTTCTATGTAGGGAAGAATAAAGCATTAAGTATGATTTGTAGTAAACCTACTATTAATCCATTTCTTTTCTTTCACAGTCTTGAAAAATAGCCTTGGCTCTGCAAACACTTTTGTTTCTTTTAACATTTTGTTTCCTTTGGATTTAGACTGTGTGTTGACTCTGCTGTTCACTCTGGATAGCAGCTGTTCTTGCTGAATTGGTTGTTTTGATGTCATCCTTCCCTGCACAAGGATGTGTTTGCTCTCTGTTTTCCTCTGGAGGCAAGATCTTACTTAGAGCACTCCAAAAAAGTTTTTATTTTTGTGGCTGTATCTTCCTACCCAGAATTTTATGGCAAGTGAGATTGCTCTGTCTCTGCTAGTTTTGCATACGAAAAAAAAAAATAAAGAAGACAAGATTGCCTTGGTAAGCTTGTCTTCTGTGCCAGTTCTCTGCAAAGCACTGTGGCATGTCAACAAAAAAGATTAGCAGTAGCAGGGCTCTATGACTAAATATACATTACTATCACTAAAATAAATTCATTAAAATAACTTTACACTCTGAGTGAATGACTGGAATACTGAAATTGAGAAGCACTCAAAGATGAGTAGATATAATCTGTACACAGATTATTACACAGTTTAACAAAGGCGCAGCAGTAGATTAAGATTTGGCTGACAATTAAATCAGTTTTTCTCTCTCTCCCAGTAAATAAGTGATCATTTAAGCTGTCAAAACTGAAACCAAAACCTGAAGTGTGTGCTACTGGTTTATGGAAAATATATTTAGGCAGTAATAAATAATGCCCTTGGAGGTAAAAGGTCATAAGAAGTGGATCCACTTGCAAACTTTGTTCAGAAATATGAGACTTTTTCAGAAAGAAATGTCACAAATCTAGAAGAAGCATTACTATTAGTAGTTTGATGGTAAAAAAATGAAAAGTCAAAAATATGTATTTTTTAACTCTAATATATTCTTCATTTCAATACATAGCTAAAAAGGGGGAACGTTATTCAATAGCAGAGAAAAATCCCCAAAAATATAAAAAAGCAAAGCCTTATTAAAAGCTTAATTATTAAATGAAAGGAAATGTAGCAAGCCCAGAATTTCTTCTGAGAATTTACAGCAACATAGGATTCAAAATTATGTCAAGAGATTATTTTAGTCTATTCAATGACAAAAAATTTATCTAGCCTATCTCTGTGAGGATTTTTTTCCAAGCTATGGACTTGCTTTTGTATTTCAACATGTCTTGTTAGGAAATAGTTCTCCTGATGTCCTGTGTATGTCTTTGCTGTAAATGAAAATTATTCCTTGTTAATTTCCCCATCTTCCCAGAAAATGTCCATTATGAATCCATGCCTTTCATTTAGCAAAATGAAAATTATCCTCAATTTTTTTCTCTTTTTTTTTTTTTTCTGGCTGAATTTCACTGAAAATCTCTATTTTTCCAGGTTTTATTCAAAACCATATGTTTTTAAGGCTACCCTCAATGACGGATTTGCTCAGGAGTGAAAGATTAGCATAATCTTTATAGCCTCTGAAATGATTTAAAATCTAATGCATAGCAACTAATATTTCTTTTTGTAGTCACTAATACTGTGTTATACATTGGAAAATATTGTTTAATTTAATAGGATTTTACAAGCGCAAAAATCTTCTTAAAGGCTGACATATTAATCTATTTTCTTTAATCTAGGAAGCATAGGGGTTAAATATAAAATACAGTAGAGATGAAGATTCTGAAAAGTAATTATGCAACAACAGAATCCCAATTCTGTAAATTTCCTGACTTTTGAAATGTTTTAAGCTTCTATACATTTGAAAAACAGAGTTGCAATAGTCTTTTCTGCAGGAAGAGCCTAGCAAAGCTAACTTGTTCTGGGATTTCCTTTTACCCCAAAGTATACCAGGTATTTTGAAGTCACTGTTATAGCAGTGCACAGGTGAAAGTGTTCCTGCCTTTAGCCCTTGCTTTTATACAATGTGTAGAATAGCAGTAAAAATAAGGAAGGAGCACTGGAGAGAGAATGATGTTCATCAGACCACAGGATACATAAACTGCTCAAGTTCTAGGCATTTTCATTAATTGAGTATTGATGCTGTCGCAAATGTCAAGTTTTGCATGACAAATTCATGTCACTGGGGATTTTTTCTCTTTCCCAACATGTCTGAAAAATTATAGATGTGTTGGGAAATCTGCCGATTATTTTTCCCTTCATCTTGCTTTGTCTCTGATCTCCCTTTCCTAAAATGTTTTTGCAGTGGTTTTGAGTGCAGATTCAGCTGTATATAGCAAATACAATATTTTTAGGCAGTACTATTTTGTTGTTGTTGTATTGCTGACTTGTGAATTTGCATTTGGGAATTCTGTCGGTGATGACTTTCACTCTGTGCAGTCCTTTAAGCACCTCACTTCCTTCTTCTGGAAAAGCCAGAAGAACATACCCCTCTTCTGCAGTTGAGATGCAGAGGGCATTTAGAAGAACCAGAAGCTGCCAAATGATGTGCTGCAGGTTAGCAGGCTGCATCTCTAATCCAGCTTCATTTGCCACCCCATCACCTGTTCACCTTATACACTGAAAGCACCTTAAATGTCATATCATTCAGCCCTTAGTGATGGCTGTTGTATTCATACAATAGTTTATTACTAAGACACTTGAACTTGTCAAAATATGATTTCTTCTCTGTATTTTGTTTGCTATGGCCATCACTGAGATGGTAGATTTTGGCCCATTCAGCTTCCTCCTCCTGATTTGTGTTTTGCATAGGAAACATTTTTTGTTTGCTCCTTTTGGTCAGAAGGAGGGGGTGCAGTGTGAGCTGGCTGCTGTTGATTTGGCAGTGACTCCTAGGGTACTCTGTGCCCTTGTCACAGCTGCAAATATCTCTGGTGTAGCCCCCTAAGCACTGTGTGCTTCCCCCAGAGCAATTGCAGTTTTGGTCAGCTGCTGCCCCTTTCCAGCACTCAGTGCTTTCCCTGCCTGCTGGTGTTGGCATTCTGCAGGTGTCCCCTGCATCCTGGGGCTGCTGTGTGCTCACAGCTGGCCTTGCCTGACCCTGGCCTACCATGCCAGAGTTTTTGCCAAGCACCATCTGTAACACCTCAAAGGAAAGCTGTTGAATTGTGCACCTGCACCTACTTTGAATATCTGAAGCCATTTTGCTGCTTCAGCAGATATTATGGCATAACCTGAATACTCCTTTTTTTTTTTTTTTTCTTTTAATAGATATTTGCCTGGAAAGTGATCACTTTGTGCCTTTATTGAGAAATGAATCACAGTCACCATTGTACTGTACTGCTGAACACACTTGACATCCATTTGGGTGATGTAGTTTGAGTTTCCCATTTAAATGCACTAAGCTTTGGTTGATGTGTCTCCACTGTCCTGCTCTCACCTACCCACAGATATAATTCTGTGCAATCTCAGCCCTGCCTGGTGCTCTGGCTGTGCCTCTGCCATGCCCTCTTCACTCCACAGGTCTCTGGAAGGATGTCAGTCTTCACACATGCCTGTGGATTGGGGCTGAATTATATTTCTTGCTAAACATCCTCTCTGTACATTCAGTTGTTTCTAGAAAGTTTGCTTATCTACATTCTTGTTTTCAGATAGGAACTTGTTTTCTTTCAATTCTTTAGAGATCCATTGATTAATCACTTGTTAATTATCATTGATTAATCTATGATAATTAAGCAGGTAATAACATGTTTTTAAATATTAATCATTTGCATACATGAATATTTAGTCTTTTATTAATATCCAGAGTAAATTAATTATCTGTGGTCTTTCCTGTTAACACATATAACTTATACAATATTTGCTTTTGACACAATACAGTGTTAATATTTAGGCTGTAAACATTTTTCACAACAAATACACTTTCCTTCTATTTGCTTCCTTGGAGAGAACTTTTGTCACAGAAAATTTCTCAAGATAAATTTGCTGTTTCTTTACTGATATTTTCATACAGAAAATTCATAACAATCAATATAGTGCTGCTCCTTTCTGTGCTCCCTGTATTTCCTTTTCAGGCCTCTTACCTGCCGTCGTGTATGATCTTTTTTTTTTTCCTTTTAATCTTTTGACCTTCAGATTACAATATTGGACCTCAGTGATTGAAAATCCCTTCTTATATTTAAAATGATAGACTGTATACTGTTGTGCACTTTCTTGGAACTGCTGAAGCTCTTGGCACACAGCTAAGTCTAGTGAGGATACACTGACATTTCTGCTTTAGGGAAAAACATTTATTCTTCCAACACTTTGTTAAACTCTCTAGCTATCATGCTATACATAGAATACTTTAATTTCTTCTTATAGCTTTTTTTTTCTTGCTACTCCTTGAAGCTTGTTTTTCCATTGATGGAACTTCTGCAGCACGTTGTTTCTTGCCTTGTAACTCTCTCTCTTGCTCTTTCCAGTAATATCAGAACCAGTTCCAAGATCCTGGCTTTCATCCTTTCCTAACAGGGAGAGAAGTCAGTGCACAGGATTTGCAACAAATCCCCCAATAATTTGTTTTTCTCTGCTAGTCTTGGTGATTTACAGTGCTGTTCCCTTCCTGCTCCTGCTGTCATCATCTGCCTGGATAGCTTGGTTAGGACAATGGATGTTATTATTAGTCTCATAGTGCTTGCATAGTATGGAACATTATCTTCTCCCTGGATGAGAGGGAACTGAATCAATCAAACATATGGATTTGGAGGAAGAGTTCTATGAGTCACAGTACCTTGTTCTTCTGTCTTTAACTTCTTAGGCCCTTTCCCTCCCCCCGGTGTAAACCATCTTACAAAACCTCTGTGCTGATTTCCCCCTTGATTTCTGTGATAGAGATTTTTTAAAAATAATTCAAACAGCTTCTTCCAAGATTCTTTTTGTTAAAAATCAAACTTTAAATCTTAATCCACGTGAGTTACTGTTATCTAAAGACAACAGCTCCAAACAGTGTACCAGTTCTGCTGTGGCTGGCTTCTTATGTGTTTTTTTTTGTTTTGATCAATAAATTCCTTTAGAGTGAATTTCATCAGATGGAGGAAACATTTTAATTATAAATATAAAATATAAAATATAAAATATAAAATATAAATATAAAATATATTTCATGTAAACATGTATTATATCTAGAATATATGGGGGGAGCAAAGTGCTCTTCCTGGGACTTCAAAATAAGAATATGTAATTTTATTACTAATGCTGTAATTGCCATCACACAAGAAGTTTTTATTGTGCATATTTAAGTCTGCTTTTGTAAGATCCTATAGCAAAATAATGCAAGTGACAAAATACATTAAAGAATACATTATCAGCAGGTCTTTTACAACTCCTGGACTTTCTTGGGCCCTGTGTTAAAAAATAAAAAAATTGTCTCAGTGTTAAACCAAATACCTAAAAGGTCAATGAATCAAAACCAAAAAACCCCAAACATTTTCGAAGGCATTAAAAAAAAAAAAAAAAAATCCTGTCTAGGAGATTGTGCAGAGAATCAGAGATTCACACTGAGATATTTCATCATATTTGGATTGGAAAGAGCACACAATCAATTTTAGTCAGTTTGAAGGTGCAAATAACTTGTTTGATCCGACGTCTTAAGAAAACAGTGGTGGGTGCAAGAGGGGCTCTGGAATGAGGAGACACACTCCCCCTGCAAGCATGTCAGTGTAACACGGTGGAGTGTTGGTCAATGGTCTGGGATACTGGGACAGGACAAGCAGCTGGGAGAGCATCCATGGTCCCAGCAACAGCACAGCAAGAGTGGAGAGGCTTAGGGGTGGGCATGGGCTGGTAGAGAATACAGCAGTGAGAGCAAACTTTGGGGAAAAAAGGTGGAGAACTACTGCTGGAAGAGTTAAGCTCTGTTTCTTTGGGGAATACTCTAGAGAAAACAACCAGGGTGTAACATTATCCAAAGTCCACATTTCTTGTCTTGTTGAATGGAGGCAGTTGTTCTTTCTTGAAATTCAGAGATTTTATTTATCTTTTCCCTATTTCTGATTAGATTGGTTATTTACATATAACAAAGGTAGTTATGATCCATTCTGCTAGAACTAATTTACAAATCAAATGACAACTCACAAAGTCTACTATTTATATTACTAGTTTGAATGAAGTATTCCTGTACTTGGAGGAGGTTTTCTTTAAAGACCTGCCAATTTTTTAATTCCTCTGGCCTTCAGAGCTGTCTTTCAATGTATTCCACCTCTATTTTTTCTGAATAAGTTGGTAGCAGCTACAACTAACTGCATGGTTTCCTTGTTCTGCGCGTTGCTTTGTACAAACTTTCTCACCTGTTTGTTGTTTATCAATTTTTTTTTGTGTGTGTGTGTCTTTTTGGTGTTCTGAGTGAAAATACATGAGTTTTTTTACCACAAAACAACAAATTTTGTGATTTGTTGAGTGGGAAGCACCATTAGTGAAGTCAAGAACTTTCACCAGCAAGGCACAGCTATTTAAGGTACCTATGTTTTACCAGCTTACTCTTAAACCTCCTGAAGTTGCTAACATGAAGTTCCACGGTGTTATATATTTGCCTGATTTTCCTCTCAGTACTTTCATTCTGCAGTGAAAGCAAGACCCTACTTTTCCCAAGGAACAACAGACACTCCTCCATCCCACTTTTCTGCATGCATGTTTTCTGACACCAGAAATCTGAGACTTAGGAACTTACTTTGGTAAAAACAAAAACAAACACTGTAACAGAACTAGAGAGTAAACACAATTTTCAGTCTAACACCGCTGCCTTTCCTTGAAATCATCTTTGCCAATGTAACTAATGACTTGGCAAAATAAGGGAATTCCATGACTCTTCATTATTATATATCAAATAGATCTAAAAAGTTCTTGGTGACTGAGTTTGCTGTGGGTTGTTTCTAAGTAGGTAGGGTTTGGGTTTTATTTTTTAAAAACTGTGTGGCTAAACCTGTGAAACAACAGACTCTTCCTGATGAATACCCACAGGAGTGAGGAAGGCAAAAACGGATCTGTTGCCACCTGTGTGTGTGACACCACTTCAGGCTGTTCTTTGTTCTTGCTTCCCTTTGATGTTATGGTTGGTTTGATATATGGGGAAGAGCAGACTAAAATACCAGGGTGTGATGGTATAAGCACACCATCTAAAAAGAGCTAGGAACTCCTGTGGAAATCAGGAAGGCTTGTGGGCTTTTCCCACAAGCAAATACCATTTCATACCCCCATCCAGTGTAGGCCAATGTCACAATCTGCCTTTCTACTTCTAATTCTGAAGAAGTTATTTTCTGTCTCTCCTGAGATTGATGCCTTGCATATGTGTATGCTGTGCACTGCTGGACTCAGATTTAGGCTCTGTGGGTGATCTTATGCCACCACAGGCCATTGTACATTCTGTAAAACACAATGAAACTGATAAAAGGGAAAAAGGGCATCCAGGTGAATTGCCAGAAGCAGTCCTCAGGTTTCCTGAGCCTCCTGAAAATAAGGCAGGGAAAAGAATATACTTTCATCCCTTGATGTTAGTATATTATAATGTTTCTATGCCTGAAACTCCTAAGGTTCCATATTTTCAGTATTAATACCATTTATCTCCAGCTAGCTCTTAATTATGTGGTTATTGTGGGAATTCTATTAAATAATAAACACCATCCTGCCAAAATCCACAATTATCTTCCTCCTTACCTTACTGTTTTAACACAAATGGTTTTCATGTAGCATTAGAGACTCTCCAGTAGGTGAACATCTAATGCTCAGATAAACTTGAAAAGGTATTTAGATGTTTATTCCAGCTATGTTCCTAAATAGCTTTTTCAAGAAAACTAGATAAAATTGTATCCTAGACAGAATTCACAATGGAGAAAAGTTTGTTTCAAGCTCAGCTCTTTAATTAAATTGTCCAAACAAACTGCAACTCAAAAACTAGACATTACAATAACTACAGCAGGGAGAAAGTGTGTTGTTGCCTAGAGATTATTTCAAATGTTGATTCCTCAGGAGGATTGCTCTGTGATACATTTAATATACTGTCAAATATAAAATTTGGTTAAAATTTTGCTTATCTCATTGAAAGATTATTCATCTGTTTTCCCTTTGCTCAGAAGTAATACTTTACTGGGATGACTTCGATTCCATTTTTGCAAGTTGTTATGTAGGTGGGAAATACTTGCTCAGGTAAGCAATGCTTTTTGATTTAAATGGAAATAGCTTGCTTGGGTAAATGACTGCATGGTTAGACCAATTGTTTCTCCATTTCCTTAGTCTTTTATTCTGTCTGCAAATCATCAAACATGCACTCTCAGATGATTACAGAAAGAAAAAAAGTTTCATTCTTCAAACTTGCTGACACAGATTTTATCTGATAGGCCATTCTCTGGTTCAGTGGGATTTCCAAATTTATGAAAATTTAGTATCAAGTGCTGAAGGTTGAAGTCTTTACTGAAAGGAGAAGAAAAACTTCAAACTCTCTAATAGCGGCTTAATCAATGCACCTTGAATTTAAAATATTTTCAGTTTTCCCTCCTGTCCTCCTAGACTTTCTGGATTGTCTTAGGTGATCAGGCCTTGCTGGGGCTACATAAGCCGTGATGACAGCAGAAAATGCTTCAAAGATAACCCTTAAGCCCTCTAGAACATGTTGATGTGAGCAGCAATAAGGTGGCCTGGTTAAATAGGTAAAATTATTGG
Source organism: Cettia cetti (assembly GCA_013401135.1). Classification (NCBI taxonomy): domain Eukaryota; kingdom Metazoa; phylum Chordata; class Aves; order Passeriformes; family Sylviidae; genus Cettia; species Cettia cetti. The sequence continues at coordinate 42,575 of VZUI01048058.1, read as the reverse complement.
GGAAAAGATCTGAAAAAAAATTGCTTGGGGGAGGCCTCTCAGCTTGGAAGCTGGAGCCTGGAAGTAGCTCTGTGAATCAGAAACTTCCTTGAAAAGTACGTCTGGAAACTGTGGGAGTGACAAGTGTGGGGATCTAGATGCCAGAGGCAACCTGGGATACCACCAAGAGGTGAATAAACAAGGAACTGCAACAACAATTCCTCCTCTGAACAAGTGGTAAATAGTCTGGAAAAATAAATTTGCTCTGAAATAACAGAGAACATAATCATCTGTTGGCTCTTACAGGTGAAAAATCAAAATTAGAAGCATCTATTGACTGCTCAAAGTCAACAGCCTCTTGTATTACAAAAAAGACTTAACTTTTATCCCAAATGGACCCTCTTTCTTGGAGAACATCCCATGCTGTACATAACTTTTCTCAAACAGGGTGAATGTTCCTCAGGGGCTTTCTGTGAGAGCCTGGAGTCATCCAAGGATGCCTGGATGACTCCAGGCTTTGTGACATGGATCCCCTCAGAAGGGAGGTAATGATCTCTCTACACCCTCAGACTGGGTAACATTTTACGTCCTGAAAGCTGTGTATGATTTCTTGCCTGTCAGACTCAAATTCATGGGGTTTTTTTTTTCTTTTTAAAACAAAATTTATTTAAATGGATAAGATTTTTTTATGTGTGTGTAAAAAATTCTAAAAATTATAATGAATTTATTTTCTCCATTAGCAAGATGCTTCCTTCTGTTGCTTTTTGAAGTATATAAAAGAAAGTCCAGGAGTTTATTAATAGCATTATGCTACTTGAACTTATAAAGGACATTTCTAGATATAATTTCTAGATATAATGGGAATGAAAACTGGTGAAACATTTAAGCAGCACTACTTTTCAGAACTTGTGTTCCAAAGTTCTTGGGAGATTACATTTTCTTTTCCATTACACTTGAACTCTGTCCTTTTCACCATAGTATTTTCACATCTAATGATTTCTTTACCTATGAGAGGAAACCATCAGTAACTGTAAACCTACTTTATGACTATTTTCCCTTCTCTTTATTTGATTTCTTCTAATCTGCATTTTTATGCGAAGAAAATATGAGATTGCCTGTAAGTCTCCATCAATATCCATGTTAATGCTTATTTTTCAGTCTAGAACTGAAAAACTCACTGTGACTGCAACCTGCTTACTCTACTTAATTTTGATTTGCTTCACTTTCCGCTTTTTCATTTTTTTCTGGCTTCTGTGGACACGTTTTCAGCTACAACCTTCCTGTAATCATTTTCAAATTATTTTAGGCAAATAACTGGGGAACCACAAATAACATCTCTGATTGGATGAGGAGAGGGTATTTTGCTAGGAACTTATAAACGATGTTTTCAGATACAAATGAAAATCAGAACAAAGATGCCTCTTTCCATGTATGTAATGACGTAAGTAAAAACCTCCTACAAAGCAAGTTTTCTGGAAAAGTAATGCAAGATTTCTGCAGTGTCAAACAAATTACTCCATTTTCAGTCCTCAGCTCTCTTTTGTGTCCTAGAAAATATTCTTTTTGTAAGAGCCTTTGTGAGGGAAAAAAAAAAAAAAAGAAAGACTAGAAATTAAGCCAGAAAAGCTCTCAAGATGTATGTTTTTAGAACATGGCTCCTTTAAAAAATATTCCTGGTGGGTTGAAGAAAAATAGTTCATATTCTAAGATCTCTTATCCTGCTTTTGTTTAGTGTGTTGAGAGTGTTTTTATGCTTCCACATACTCTTTATCACTGTATCTTTGACTTGGCTTTACAACACTGAAATGGAAAGCATTTACAAACACGATCTCGTGTCCCTGAAAAGTTTGAAGAGAAGATGTGATCATATCACAATGAGATTGTCTAGCAAATGACAATGACTATGTAAAACACCTGAATTTTCCAGTGACAATCATTCTTTTTTTTGAAGCACTTTAAACTTACTAACATTAGTGAGCTATGTGAAAGGCAAAATTTTAAATGCCACCTCAGAGCTAAGAAATCAAAATTCAAATTAAAGGATGAAAAAATTGGAAATTTTATCTGATTACTATTAAAAAAATAATTCAAAGCTAGAGTCAAGCTTCTGCCAATAATCTTGGTTTATTGTCATTTAAGGGCTGTGGTAATAATCGTACAAATGGACAATTAATTTTTTTCTACATATTTGAATCACTTTTTCTGAAATTAAGTACCATGTTTTGTGAAGGTAGCTATTTCTCTCTATGAAACCTGAGCTGAATGTTCTATTGAAAAGCACTGGACTAACAGATGTGGAAAGCATAATTCTCTATTTAATTAGTACACTAAGCTCAAGTAATGACATTTTGGGGTTTTTTTTTGTACACTGTTCTGCTGGTGAGTCTTAAGTCTGCTCTGGAGTAATTACCTATATCTCAAGAATTAAGAGGGTTTTGTGTAAGTTTTAATCAATCTGTACTTTTCTTCTGAAGGCAAAGTACAGTGTGAGTAAAGATAAACTGCCCCACAGTCTTTGGCTTCATCACTGGAAATTCACGTTGGTCACAGCTTTTCTCTTTTGTATTTGTTTTTAGATCAACAAAGATTTAACATGGGCCACAAAAGAGGCATTGAAATACTTTCCTGATTGCTGTTGTTGTGGTTTAATTTTGAGTTATTTTACCTGAAATGCCATTATAGTGCGAATCAACAGGATCTGATACTAAAAAATATCTTCCCACAGAGAAGGATGGGTTGACTAGCAAAGACAATTCTGTGTGGTTCAGATGTATTGGGTGCACGTGATATATTGAGCAGTTATCAATGTACATTCATGTCTTATATGCATAAGCTTTGATTGGGTTTTTTCACCGTTTAAATAAACAAATTCTCTCTCATAATGTGCACAGCAGCCTTTCCATTTCCATGAATATGGATTCTGTCTTTATTTTACAAATAATTCATAACTTCTAAATTAAGAAAAGCATAATATAACATTGCTTGTTTATATGCAGGCAGAAATACCTTATCTGTGATTTTTTTATTATAATGTTGTTTGTAAAGCTCTGGAGATTCTAAAGCTAATTTCATTGTTGCTAAACTCCTGGATAATCTGTTCTGTGACTTTGTGCATTGCTGACATACAATATTCAGAATATTTTTTCCTTGGTGAAGGCTGTTGTTTAGTCTTAGTTTCACTAAAGCTTGTTATCTTTTATCCTGCTCATCCATCTGCAAAGTTCAATCCCTGTCCTGAATTTCCTTAATTTCCTTAATGCCCTATGTCTTCACTTGCCTGAAACTGTTATAAAACAACTTTCTATTCTTATTTAGTAGTATCAATTGTTTTTAGCATAGAAATACAGTAGCTGATCATGTGTGTATGAACATTTGTAGTTCCTTTTGTGTTATGGTGTGTTGTCTAAGATTTAGGAAACTGAAAAGTATCAGAAGTGTAAGGGTAAAGGAAAATGGGAAAAATGAGGAAAATAATCGACAAAAGTATGGTATTTCTGGCCAAGGTTTATAATAAACTTATTATCTAGAAAGCTCAATAAAATGGATTTGTCTTGATCATCTGCACAAAGGAATACAGGAGAATAAGAAACTTCTGTACCTGACTATGCAGGGACTATCTTATCACCAGCCCTGTCATGCGGGTGTAAGTCATGGAATCATTCTTTCTTCCATCTATAAAGGAATGGACAAGCCAACTCTCTATACATTGAATCATATCGATCAGAACAGCTCAGCTGACAAGGAAGAGGTCAAGAAGCACTGGGATACATAATGGGGTGAACTGGAAGTGGTCTTCGTGCACTGGGATAAAACCATAACTTGTGGGTAATCTTTTCAGAGTCTTTCAAGTGCTCTGGGCTCTGAGCTGCTGGCAGCTTTTCCAGAAACAATATTCCATTCCACACTTTCTCAGAACAAGGTATTAGCTCTCAGTACCAGTGATTCACGTGGCCACACTGGACATTACATCCATGAAATTATTCCTAAGAGAAAAATGTACCTGAGCAAAGAGGCACTTTTGTCACTACTACAACTGTTTGAGGAACAATGGACTAAAAAAACACTTCTGAAATGAAGCCCTGCATGGCAGAAATGGGAAAAGTTCCATCAGGTGCTCAACTTCCAATATTGAATTTTTGAAAACTGAAGACTGATCTAAGCTTGCAGGCACGCACATAGCTGCATCTGTGCACACAAATCTGGTATTTATATAAGACATCATTCCATATGTGCATATCTTCTTTAGGAGGCAGAATTCAGTCTGCAGGAATATATTACTTAAAACCATTTTACAACATACAGCTTCTTGGAAAGAATGATGATTTCTAATATTTTTTCAAGCTAAACATTTGCTTAAGATCCTTTGCTAAAATGGTATTTAAATTTTTTTTGTGGTGAGATTGTTACTGTGACTAGATTCTGACTTAACTCTAAAACCAGACTTCAAAGTAGAAGTCTGAGAAGATGAACTTTGTAATCTGACAATGCAGAAAAAAAAAATAATTTATACTGACGCTTCTAAAATGGAAAATTGTTATTGTTTCACTGTGTTTATCACAAGTATATGTCTAATCACATGCCTGGATTTACAACAATTTTCAGATATCTCTGTTGTCAGGATGTTTTGTAATGGCCAGAATATTTTCTGCCATATTTCACCTTTAATTTGAATGGCAATCACTGCTGGCTCTGCTTCCTTTTCTTTCCAGAAAATTATGACTGCAAAGTACTGTGAGTTTTACACTTGATTAAAAAGGCAGGGGCTTTATGTACTATCATTATAATTAGCCAGATAACCAGAAACAGCTACCAGTAAGGGTTGAAGAGTTGTCCCAGTTAAGTCTGGGAGCTTTTAGGTTGAATTTAGTGTAAGTTATAAAATATTTTTTAGGTAGGAACTGTTACTGGTGTATCTTAACATCTTTTTAAGAGATGAGGCTATGGCTTTGGAGCTCACCATTGGCCTATGTAGATACTTCTGGCCCCTTTTGGGTCTCAGTCATGCATCCTGTCTGGAAACGTCAGTATTGGAAACCAGAGAAAGAGGGTATTTCTATCTGAATCTCTTATCTTAGGATAAAGCTTTTCTTTCTGTTATCAGTTCATATTTTTTTAATGTAGTTCTCTATTTATGAGAAATACATTGTAATATTTTTGAAAAAACAGATATAAAAAAATTACAATTGCTATACCTTCTACCTGTTCAAATATCTCTTAGCATTGTGTCCAAGCTGATCTAGATAAATAAAAAGGTCTGATACTCTGAACTTCTCTGTTGCTTCTATATGCTAACAGCAGAAATGACTGCCTTTTGCATCATAACAGCTCTTGTTGCTCAGTTGGTAAAGAGCATGTGTGAGAATGACCATGTAAACGTAACTTTATTTAACTCTTGAACTAAAATGCTATCAGCAACTCCAAAAGGTTTCACCAGGTGAAACAGCAAAGCAGAGCACCAGGCAGGACATGATAGATGGGATGTGTCTTATATGACAACAGGGATTTACATCCAGGAGGCTTTTTGAGAAAGCAAATTGCTGGTGGAATGTACTGTCTTGTGCTATTGCCAACCCTCCTCTTTCCCCGATAGTAATAAATGCTTGAGGTTTTTTCAGGCAATGCTGAGCAGGCTGTGCTCCTGTAAATGCTGCTTAGGGTGCTGGAGGCCTTTCCTGGCTGCCAGGGCATGCTGTTGGCTCATGCTGAGCTTGCTGCCTACCAATACCCTAAAGTCCCCTTTTCTATGCTTTTTTAGCTTTTTAAGTGCCATGATTTGGAGTAAATTCTGCCCAAAACATTTAAAGGCGCATAAGGCTGTGTTGTTAAAAGGAATTAGTAAAAAAAAAAAAAAAAAGGGAACACTGAGATCAGTATTCCTGAACATTCCATGACATTCCTTCCTGAAACCAATTTTTTGGAATCATTTCAGTATCGAACACACAAGACAAAAGACAGCTTTCTATTACCTTGGAGAATGGTGATTTTCCTACCTGTTAGACTGTATGAATTGCTAAGCTATATTCAACATAATTTATTTGAGTGTTCCATTTGTTAGGAAATCCTGTTTGTGTTGTCTCCTTGAGAAAGACAGGCAGAGGTCATTGAAGAGCAAAATGCCTTTAAGAACATGTACTGGAAAAAGAAGGGGAGTGAAAAGCAAAAGAGAAAGTACCCATCACCCTTATGCATATGGCTGCTGAGAGTTCTAAGATTTAAACCTCTAATAAATGAACAGTGCCCAGAGAAAAAGTTCTTAAAGACTCAAACCAAACAACTACCTTCACACAAAAATAAGCAAAACAGTATCTGCCCCAAATAGCTATGAAATAAAAAAGGTAAGGAATTCATAAAACACCAACTAACTGGGTAGAAACCAAAAAATTTTTGTGATGAATGTGTTGAATTTTCAGCATTTTTGAAGGGCAACAAAACATTTAATTTCCTTTTTTTTTTTCATGTTGATGTGTAATAAGTGCACAAGTCTGGTTTAGAAATAAGTTGCTTCCTTTCCTCAAATCTCTCAGAAGTATGACAGCACATATCTATTTCACATCACAGTAGTGAGAAAAAAAATGACACTCAACATCCTTCCCACAAGAGACAAATTGGAAATAGAATTGAAGCTTACTCTGAACTGCTTGGAAGAGCAAAACTGGCACTGAAGTGAGTATGAATTTGCACTACCTTGACCTTGAGGCATCACTCCTGAGAGGCGTAAAAAGTGAAATGTAGGTGCAAGATAAAAATTCAGTATAAAAGCTGGTGGGGTATAAAAGGAAGTTTAACATATTTTTTATTAGCTGTTTTAAACACTTTCTTTAATAACACGTGAGCACACTGCCCAGAAATATCAACATAGGTTTTCAATGGAATAATGCCCACTTAAAATAATTACTTTATTTTATTTTTAATTTCTAGTTTCTTTTTCTATTTCTCTATTATTAGTATTATGATACAAATTACATGTTGCCCTCAGGAAGTATTAATTGATTCTTTAAAAAACACTTCATGGGTTCCACACAAAGAACCAACGTCTGTAATAAGTGGCTTTTCCCCATCCAGACAGGTAATTCAACATGAAAGAAGCAAGGCTGCAGTGGAAGGTGTTTCACAGCTTTTGAGTATTAAGATGCACAGAACAGCACAAGATCTTTCTCGTGCAAAATTACTTGTCTTAAGCTGACCACTATCCTCGGTGAATAAAAATTCATCATTCTGTTCTGTATCTGCTCATTTGTTTACTCTCCCTTGAAAAACAAACCAGCAGCTTGTGAAGTATGTATTGGATAGAAAGACTGAAGACTGAAATCCCATTTGGTCTGAAAGTATGTACTTGACACAGAAGGATACACGTGAAGGACCAAAAGGAAGGATGTGTATCTGTTCATCCATCCATTTTTATGCTACTCCCCTTTCTGCACTTTTTTTCTTATATACTCCAAGTGTTCAGTCTTGTGTTTTAGGTTCAGTACTTCTGTCTGAAGGACTTAATGAGATTTTTTATTTTTTTTTTAAACATACTGCAAATGGGATTGCAGTTTCTCAGTTGTAGCCCATGAAAACTATTATTGCAGATTGATTGCTAACTTTTTCCTAGCAAACAATTTTATCTCACATTGTGATCTTCTCCCCCCTTAACAGACTTGAAGTTAAAAATAAACTGAAAGTTTGCACAGTTGTTATTATATTTTCTCTTAACACATGACTGACATTTGGACAAAATCCACTTTTCACTCTGGCTTTCATTCTTTTCCCAAAATTTTGGTTTTGCTACCGAATGTTTCCGAAGAGTACACATCGCTTGTTTCTTCTTCCTTCTTTCATTCCTTTTTTATTAGGTGTTTTGAAGATATCAGGAAAACAATGTTGCACACCTGCCCACTGATTTTTATTTTGCTATACTTAATTATTTGAAAATAAAAGTGAACCAGCTTGTGCTGACAGTTTTGCTGGTCATTTGTTTAACGGAGCCTTGGGCTATTCAACCATTTGCTATTCTAGCTGAAGGCAGCTCAAGGCATTTTCATCCGCCAGGCCATAATCAGTGTTACCTTATTTTGTGTTCCTTGTTTTCCAGGCCAAATGTGTTGAATTTGTTAATATGGAAAACCTCAAATGTTATTTGGCCTTTCAAACTGTAACAAAAGTAAATACAAATAAAACAGTACTCCAACTATCACACTGAATTTTTTTTGAATTATTTTCAAAGCCTTTCAAGTTTTGATGAAATAGGTATGAACAAGAACAATAAAATCTCTGGACACATGATACCTAGAGAAGATCCTGCCAGCTAGAAGCACAAAACCTGCAGTGATTAGTCCTCAGTCCCAAATCAGTAATGAAGAAAACCGATTTTCAGAACTTGGCAAGAGTGCCTTAAATACAGCAAAGACAGAAATATGTATTCTATCTTTGGTACCTATAAACAAGTTTTCATTCCCTCCTTTATGTTATATTGATCTTTGTGTGAGGAGATGGTTTGTTTTGAAGCAAATGTCTCCGAGACACTTTGATTTTCTATGAGCTTTCAGAGGAAATGTGTGGAAACAAAAAAGGATAACTTCAGTTATGGTGATCTACTGAACGCTGCAGCCGGGCTGCAGAAGGTTTTGGAACAGCCCATTTGTATCTTTGGGTATCTTTTCACTCTACCATTCACTCTGTTGTGTAGACTCATGCCATTTTCAAATGCTTGAGACCAAATGTTCCTGGTTTTAGGAGAATGTGGGCAGCTTAGTGTGATGCAGAAGGTTGCACCACTCCTTGTGGTGTTATGGTTATTTAAATGCATCAGGTCTGTGGAACAGCACAGAACATGCCATGACTTCAGCTGTCCTGGAAGTACCAACTCTTAGTTCAGAATAAATTAGCAACCTGGAAATTCCTTTCTGCTTAGTTAATCTTTATGCTATTAATGGGTAAACTATATTTTATGATTATTTTCATAGGTTACGCTGTCCCCAAGTTCAACACCAAGGAGAGATGCATTCAATAAAACCTTGATCCAGCAAAGTTTTATTTTTTAAGAAAAATAAATAAAAATCTGACATTTTTAAGAAACAGTGAGTTTGGCTCTGAAATACCCTTCTCTTAATACATTTCTATAACTGTGCCTGCTGCTGCAGACGTTAGCTGGTGTTAAGAACAGTATGCATACTTCAAATTGGATCCTTAATACTGAAAATGAAACAAGGAAACTTAAAAACAGAGCAGGGAAGACCATCTTGTAGCCATGTTGGGATCTGGTTGGCTATGTAAGATATATTTATGTAACTGAGGAGATAATGTTTTGCATCCTGCCATGAGAGCATGGAACAAGGGATTTCACTGGCCATCCCGAAACACTGCATTTGTTTTAAATCCTGTGGATACATAATATCAGCATAGTGACAAACTTTCACATAGCTTAATCCTGAGAAACAAAAGCTATTGTTATGTTCTTACTCCACATGATAACGTCATTTATTCAGTAACATCACAATTTGGAGTTTTTCCACAGCCACTTGTTTACTTTCACATGGACTCTGCTTTCATCCCATATTTCAGATGCTTCTGGTCAGTAAGGCACAGAACAGTGAAAGCTGCTCTAGTGAGGAGACTGACACATTGCAGTTGTACAAAAGTTGTACTGAACTGTGACAGGAGTCAAGACAGCATAATTGCCATTATTGTTGGTTTACCAGCAGTGTTTCTGGTGCTATTATGTGCCCAAATTAATCTGTCTGAAAGTGGCATTCCTTGATGGAGCTCTATGAAATTGGTGGAAGTATTTGTTCCTGTATTTGAATTAATGCAGTTTAAGGTAGGAACTTCAAGTTTCCTGAATTTCTTACAGACCAAATCTCTTCAGAAGATGCCAGCCCCAAGGCTCCTGAATCCTAACTTCATTTGGAGCCACTTGCATAGCTCCTTCAAATTCCCCTGGAAATCTGTGTCCATTCAATTCCTTCAATTTAGCTGCTTTTTCATTGTTCCCTTCAGGATGCAAATTAAAAATATCAAAAAATGATATTTTTTTCACCACAAGAAACAAAATTATACACTTTAAAATCTGACGACATTTTTTATTTCAATTTGATGTATCAAGATGGAAACAATTTTGAACTGTCATTTTGGAACACAGGAAGAAAAAGAGGCCTAAAATTGCTTTCTCCCATGGAAAGTTTGAGATTTGATAAAAATAGGCTCTTCTGTAAGAATTCAACTTTGAAAAAAATTACAGCAATTTCTCTAATATCATAAGCTTTGCAATTAATTAACAGAAATTAATAAACTCGTCCTTGTCTTATGAGGAGACACTGTGGAAGTTGGACTTGTTTAGTCTGGGGAAGAGAAGCCTGAGAGGGGTCATAAGTGCACATAAATATCTCCAAGGTGGATGCCAAGAGGTTGGTGCCAGACTCTTTTTGGTAGTGCCCAGTGACAGAAGGATCAGCAATGACCGTAAAATAAAATGCAAGAAGTATCATCTCAGCAAGTGGAAGAGTTTTCCGTGATGGTGGCAGAGCATTGGAACACCTGCCCAGGGATATCCTGGAGATTCACCTTCTCTGGAAATATTCCAAACCCATATGAACATGTTTCTGTGTCACCTGCTTGAGGTGACTCTTCCTTGGCAGAGGGGTTGGACTGGATGATCTCCACAGGTCCCTTCCAACCCTAACAATTCTGTGATTGTGTTCTCTTTAAAATTAATTTTTTTTAATGAATTCTAAGTACATGCCATACAGAGAAAAAGTAAAACCACACATCATGAAAATGCTCCTGTTTGTGCAGAGGCAAAATAGAAGTCATCAACCAGGAAAAAAAAAAAAAAAAAAAAAAAAAAAAAAAAAAAAAAAAAAAAAAAAAGTTGCACTTTTCATCCTGTGAACAGAAACCATGCTCTTGGAAATTTCAGTAGTGGTCAGGGTTGTTGGAGCCAACTTTTTTATAAGTTAATGCTGCCTTTTCTGGTAGTAAAGTGTTGAAACTAAATATAGGAGCAATATCCTTTGTATGTAATCATTATCATCAAAGTAAACATCCAATTATTAGTAATTCAAAGATCTATCTATCTATCTAACTATCTATCTATGGTTTTTTGTTTGCTTGTTTTTTTGGTTTTTTTTTGTTTTGGTTTGGTTATTTTTGCTTTGTTTTGTTTTTTACCAGGAGTTTGTTTTCTTCATGGATCCAGATGATTCAAATTTTTCCAACCTCATCAGACTTCCAGGATGGCCAGAAACAGTGCAACAAAACATGATGTTTGGTTTTCATTTGTAAATATTTGAAAGCATCCTAGTTCCTTTGTCATGGATTAACACCCATAATATACAGTGGCTTGCTTTACCTTCAAGTTTGTTTCTAACCGTGTATTCTGCCTGTAGATTATTATCTGTGTCCTTAGACTCACTTGTGAAGACAAAACTTTGATGTTAGATATCCTTTCTCCCAGAAAAATTCTCTGTGAATCTTTCAAAGTGTGCTTCTTCTTGAAGAACCATATTTTGAGATATAATTGTAGATCTGCAGGAATCATTTTCTTCCTGTTGGGAAGGATGCACAGTGCTCTTTCATTGTTTCCTAGCTCTTTCTTACAATCTCTTACATTTTCTGTCAGTTGTATTTTAAGGAGGATTTCTCTGTGTGATCCTCTGTGACTTGTATGTGGGGCATAAGATGTCAGTTTTCTTAATTACTGTGGTCAGTTTACTTTACATTATGAAGAATCTGTCTTCACATTTGATTTTCTAATTAAAATTAATATAGAAAATTCAGAACTGCTGTGGGTAAATATTGTATATTAGTTTCACTGGATGAATTAGACCTGGTGATGGACCAGAGTTGTTTTGATTTGACAGTATTCTAACAAAGGAAACTCTGAACTGTGTGCATTGTTGCTGTTGATAAAACTACTCAGTGCCAATAAAGAAAAACTCTCATCTATTTGGTGTGAAAATAAGGGGTAAAGAAACCTGAATTATTATTGTATATAGAATTTTTATTACAGAACATATGCTTCTCCACTCTATCTACTTTGTTGGATATTTTTTGTAAAAGCCTCTGAAAATAATTCTAAGTGTAACTAATAAATTTGTTTCTAATCATTAAAATTAACCACTCTGTTCTTCTCCAGTGGCCAAAATTCAAACCAAGAAATAATCCTTTCTTTACAAGAGGATATATCAAATCCTCCCCAATTGTTTTTCACTGAGAGAGAGCTGTGGGCAGCCTCCTGCATCCCATAGACTATACAAGATATCAAATTCTAACTTCTGAGAGTCTTTGGAGGAAATGTTTTATCTGTATTACTCTGTACCTACTCTGGATTGTTTTCTGCTCTCTCATATTCTTTCCCCCAAATTATCTCCTGACCATTTGTGTATATTTTCTATAATCTAATTAGGAAATTTTCCTCAAACATTTTCTTTCCTTCTTCTGGGAAATGTGATTATCATCTCTGGAAAGTGGGTTCTAGGTTCTCAAATGGCAATAGTTCTGCTGCTAAAAGGCTTTCTCACATAGCATGTTCTGGAAATACTTTAGAAGCAATTTAGAACAAAACTTTTTACATCCTTCTGATCTCATTAATTTTTAATAAAAGTAGAAGAAAACATAACTGCTGTTTAATGTCAGGCAGGCAAACCGCCCTGACACTCTGCAGCCTTGGAAGAATCAACACTGCTTTTCAAAAGACCTGGATTTTGACTAGCCACTCCAGTGCTCAGAAATCAGAGCAGGGGTTCTTGGCACAAATATTTAATATTAAGGTTAAGTTTATGGTCAGGTCCTTTATCCACCTCTCACAACGAGGACAAAGATGACACATCAAAAAGATGCATGGATGTGATGCATACAAAACAGATGTCAGTGAAACTGACTGGAGAAAAACATCTTCTGTGCTTGCTATGGAAATAGAAAATAAAAGTCAACTAACCATCATTCCTGAAAAATTAAAATATAATTATTTCTTGCATGTGTTAAAATACAGCTCTTTTTGAATCACTGCATCAGTTCCCAAGATTATTTGGAAGTTAAGTCTTTTAGCATCAGAAGAAAGTACATGTGTTTAGATAAAAGTAAAATCAATAAACTCAGAAGTGAGAATAAAGAAAAAGTTTCAACTGTCTTTCCCTCTGCCTGTTTCTGCTCATATAGAACTTGGAAACTCAATAACATAAAAAAAAAATTGAAGTAACATCATTGTTTTCTAAGTAGCTGCCAAACACAAAAATCCTGTCATTTTTTTTTCCCAGCTAAGAATCATTACAGTTGCAGCAAATCAAATGTCTCAGGGAATTTAAGTTTTCCTTACTTCTGCCATGCATAGAAGAAATCTGATTCTTATTCTGACTTATAATTATTCTGATAATGTAACAGCTCACTGAGTTACCTTCATGAATTTCAACTCTTCATTTTTCAGAAACAGGTAAAGAAAGCTTGTGGTAGATACCTGCTAGGTGCTGAATGCTTTTTGGAAAATTAGAGAAATGAACAGGGAGATTGGATTAGAACTAGGCAAGAGCATACAGCTGTGGGGATGTCAGTCCTGATTTAGGAAAAAGAAAAAAAAAAAGAATAAAATAATATTTTTAATGAGTTTAAGCAGTACTCTAGGGCACTTTCAAAATCAGAATGTTTGTAATAAACTGGGTTTTTTTCTGGCCATCAGTGATGTCTGGGAAGGGACTTCAATTCTCAGTTCTTTTTCTACAGATGATGGTTAAAGAACACCCTTTTGTAGCTGATTTCATCTGTCAGTTCAATCTTCTTCTCCTTCTTTGAAGTCAGAATTATCTAATTCCTCAGTTAAATCAAATGTCAGTTTCTGTTTTTATATTAAAAGAATTGTATAAGACACACTGAACATTCAGTGCTTCGGTGGAGTGTTTATCTTTTTGTCTCATTGATTTTGTAGACAGTTTTCTCTTCCCTTCAATGTCCCTTTTCTCTTTAGAGATGCCTACTGTGCTGCAGTGTTGGGTTTTTTTTTCACAATGCCAAATAACATCTCAGCAAGTTTTAAGATCTGCACTTTATTATCAGAGGAAAACGTCTTTCTGTCATGTACGTGATTTTGGATTTTTTGTTTTCAGAAGGATAATGCTACTTGGGGAATGGAGTCCAGATCAAATATATCACATCAAAATCTGCAGGTTCCAGAAACAATGCCTAGTCTTTGTCTGGCTTTCAGGGTAAAAAAGCCTGTTAATTGAATGCAAAACTGAAATGCCAAATTAAAAAAAAAGCTTCTTCAAGGAGCTATAGATTATGGAGCTGGACTTCGGCACTGAAGAGGCGGTATCGACAGAAATATCACTACACAACCCCCCAAACTGCATTTTACTCTGCTTTTTATTACACAATGAATACTCCCTCATCGTCTGGAACTGTCGTTCCTTAGGTGCTTATCAGTGGTATTCTGTGATTCAGAAATCACTGGATGAATCATTAACTTCACAAAGGCCTTTTTCATGTCACCTGAAGTACAGGAGTACTTAATCCATAAACAAAGCTATAATCCTTGGTTTCACAGTTTCTTGATCTAACAACTGAACCTACCCCTCTGAGTCAGGATGCTAATGAGAAAATAGAATTGAAGCTTCAGTGTTACTGCATAGAGTTGAAAATATGATTGCAGACATTTAAAGGAAACAGTATTTCTCCCTCTTTTTGGAAAGAAAAGTGGTACAGTAGATACAAAACTGGCTTTGCTCAGGCTTGTGGTTCATGCATGGATGGGCTGAGGAGTGTGTTTGGGACCCAGAGGAATTTGGACAGACTGTCCCAAACAGCCTTCCAATTTTAAAGGAACATGGTGGGTTGACCTCGCCTGGACACTAGGTACCTGCCAAAGTCATTTTATCACCCTTCCTCTTTATCTGGGGAGAGATAATGGAGTGCTTTAATTTTTAAACTGTAGGAAACAAAACCAGATCACCCACCTGGTATTGGATAAAGAACTTCCTGAGGCATCAGAGACAGGGACTATACTATGGTTAAATCCAACTACAAATGCTGTTATATGAATATAACAAAGGATCTGTCAGTCTCCTGACTCTTATATCTTCATTTTAAGGCAGTGACTTTACCAGACTCCTGTATGAAAGCCCACCCAGTTAGTGATAGGCAGCAGAAAATGTGGGTCTGAGGCTGGGCATTAGCATGGAATAAAGGTAGATGGAAGAACTCGAAAGGCTGAAAGAGCTGGGGTAGCCCAGAGAAGTCGTGGATACTCCATCTCTGGAACTTTTGAAGGCCATGTTGGATAGGGCTCTGAACCACCTGATCTGGTGGAAGGTGTCCCTGCCCAGGGCAGGAGGTTTGGAACTGAGTGATTTTTAAGGTTCCTTCCAACTCAAACTGCTGTGCAGTGCTGTCCCGAGGGAGATGCAGTGATCACCATGGAGTCGAAGTGGAAAAAGAGAAAGTTTAATTTTTTTTACAGCTTATATAGATTTCTAAAAAGGAGACCAGATTGGAAGACTGAGGTTCAACCTCTTCAACTCCACTGGTCTTAGAAAGTGTCCATCAATTGTCCTTTCACAGAAAGGAATCTAAAAACATGATAAAAGTTCTATAAACATTATTTTGTTTACATGAAATTTCTGACTCCAAGGCTGAAGGCTGGGAGGCAAGGCGACATCAAACCATTCTGTGACTCTATGATAAATGCCTCTTTAGAAATCCATGTACTAGACATTATGCTAAGAGGTGATGGATGCATAGAGATAAGTTCTCTTTCTTAAAGTCTAAAAATATTCTTTATGAAAGATGCAATTGATGAAAGTGAAGTAATATTTTTTAACAGATGTAACAAGCCCCCAATTTATAGCTTCAACTAAGAGTCCTTCAGAGAAGATGTCTTGATCTGAATTCATTTCAAAATTAATAATGGAAGTGGCTTCTCCACTGAGAAGCAAATTGGTACTTTACCATTAGAACCCTGCAACATGTTCACCACCCTTCTAGCACTGTGACTCCTGCTGCTAATTTTTTTGTACATTTAAACCAAGGAAATGTTAGAAAATGGCACTGCAGAGGATATATCTCAAGAGAATGCAGCTACTTTGAGTGTAAGTCCTTAGAACTGTGACCTGTGGCATTAGAATTTCATTGTTACTTTAATGAATAATTATGTAGGTGTCTTTTTATATGGAAAATGTCTTTGTTTTCAATAGGTTTGTGGAAGGTACTTTTCCCAGAAAAGCTTATCTAACACCCATTGAACTAAGTTGAAAAATTACTATTGATCTAGATGAGAATGAGATCAGCCCCACACTGGGAAATATGACACACACACATGTATATATAGAATAGTTAATGTAGAAAAGTAATTACTTTTTGCTTTATAATTTGGTATAAATTTAGCAATTAATCACCAAAAATTAACAATAGTTTCTAGAATTCTATTCTATCTTACATTTCAAAGTGATTTCCTCATTTTTCTATATCTATCACTCACTATCATTCTGTTTTCTTTTCATGAAATGAAATAATTCTACAAAATTTTTTTGATTTTGAGGATTGCATGTATGACATTAACAGTTAAAAGGAATTGTAAGCTTAATTTAAAAAAAAAATCTTATACCGTACTTAGAGTAATAGGATGTATGCACTATGTACATAAAGATGTGATTTAACCAAATATAAGATGCTGCAAGGGTGACCAAAGGATGTAACTGGCATGACTAAGAATGCCTAAGGAGTATTGTTTAGTTCAAAGCCAGCTGTATCTCTGTATCTCCCTGGCAAACAGCAAGCTTCAAGTGCAATAAACATTACTGTACTGATGAAAAATGAACTTGTTGAATAAGTGTGCAATTGTTGTGGAGGTAATCACTTCTAAAGAACATAATCTTCCCATGTCTGGCTTTCTAAAGTGGAATAAAATTAATTACTGGAAGCAAAACTTCACCATAAAAAAATATGTTGAGGTATAGATCATCATTGAATGTGTATGATTTTTTTTTATTATTATTCTTTTTTTTGCAAGGTGCCTCCTAAATTTATGCAGTATGTTAGTCCTGGAAGAGAAAAGAGAAAGTCTGTATAACAAGAGCTGGGTGTCCTCATATCTGGAGGGGTTTCTCACTCTGGTAGTCTTCAGTGGGCATATGGGGAACTGGGCCTTCTGCCTTCTGAGCAGATAAGGAGCAGATTGTGCTGGTGGCAGTGTTATCTGCCTCATCATCTCCCGTACTAGCTGTGACCCAGCACCATGTTCCAGCAGCCAGCCAAGACAAAGGGGGATTGGGAAGGTCTGTATGTGCCTGCTCCTCACACATGGGCTTGACTTTTAAGTCTCTGCTGTGTTTCAGCTGAGTGCTACACAGGTCACTTGATCTGCCCAAAACCAAGCACAGCAGCTGTATAACAGGAAAAACATAAAGCATGGAAATGTTCAAAGAACTGTGTGCTCAAAACTGTTCTAAGTTTTAGACAAAACTGAAACTCTGCTTAGGAAACTGGCAAGTTTTATGCGATTATTTATGCACATTATTGACGTTTATCCAGAGGAGAAGAAAACTGATTTGATGTCAATGATGACACACTGAGATCCAGCTGAAAGAAAAGCAGAACATTTTGCAGGAATGAAGTCTTCCTTGGTTGGACTCTATTAGCAGCAAGCTGACTTACAGGAAGCTTTGACACACAGTCTAATCAGATTAACCTGGAGGAGAGATGAGTCCTGAAATGCTAACACTGACAAATTGCAGGTATGTGCTGATGAAAGCCATGCACACTTGCTCTTTTCTAATCTTCTTGCTCAATATGGTACATGACAATGAAGATCAAAACCAGAGACAAAAACAGACAAATCACAGATTGTGGAGGTATGAAAAGGTATTGTACCTTTCAGCATCTTCTCTTTGTCAACACATCCATCTCTTGAGGTGTGTGAGATATCCTGAGATATCTATTTTCACCTTAGGTAAGCTGCCAAGTGTATGTGAAATGAACAGTGCAGTTGTGCCCATCTGGATAGCAGGGCACACTCTTTGGAAGGCATTTCTTTAAAAAAATCCTATGACCAGCAAACTGCAAGAAATCCATGCAAGATTACCTCATCTTCTTGCAGGTTTTCTCCTGAGTGTGTGCTAGAATTAAATCTGCTCAATGGATCAGACAGGTTTCTGCATACTGAAATTGTAGCAAGAACCTGGACAGACCTTGTTTTAATTGGCAGGTTGTACATTTTGTGATGCAGGCTAAGCATGAGCTCTGTTGTACAAGTCTTTCAGCAAACAACTACTGGAGGCTCTGTCTGTGCCAGTAAGTAACATGTGATCAATTGCTGCACCAGAGGGCAAGTGACATGCCAACAGCTGGCATCCCTACAGCCTTTTTCCCTCCTAAAATAGGGTTGTCTTGTCTCTACTGCCTAGGAAGAGCCTGAGTACACCTCCAAGGCTCTGCTGCCCGAGTCAAGGTCATGTCTGCTCCACTTCTGCCTGCTCAAGGTCAGTGCTGGCACGTGGCTCCTCAGTCTTGGTTCAGGGTTGTGTGGAAGAGATGTGCCTCCCTTCCCCATGCCCACTTCTGGCCCTGTCCTGCTCAACTGTCTAGCTCTGAGCTCTTCCTCATCCCCATGGGCTTGTCTGACCCACACTGAGCTCTTGACCTGCCCTGGTGATGTCATAAGCTTTAGCTTTCATATTTTTTAGATTCTGTGCTGCCTAGGTGTGTATCTCTGAGCTTCATGTTAAGTGTTTGTTAGTTCTCTTCACAGGGTAGGTAGACAAAACAAATCCTTGCCCAGCTTGAGACCAAGGACAAATGTTACAATCTTCGGACCCAAAAGTATAAACAATGGTGAACTGAAGAGAGCAAACAAGGAGGATGGGACTTCATAATCTGAAGCTGTAATTGGACAATTAAACCGAATATGCAAATGGATCCAAACTTGTAAAAGTGTGAAACCTCATGACCAGCCATCCATTTTGTGACCATTTTGGGTCCACCTCGGGTGTAGCCCTGACCCGGCTCCTGTACTGCCCAAGGTGTATCCTTTAAGGCCTTTTAATAAATACCTACTTTATTCTCTTAGCTCTGTCTAGCCTCTGTTCCAGGTCAGTCTTCTCAAGGCATCCCTGGGTACTGATTGTCCCCTGGCTGCCCTTCCTCTGTGTAGCAGCTGGTGAGGCACACATGGTGAAATTATAGCCCTTATTTACACCTTCAGAACCTGTGGTTTTCTTAGTTTTACTTCACAATTTGCACAAAAAGAAACCAAACCTAACTAGAATTTATTTTCCATAATATCTCATAAAAAATAATGCCAGCAGGTCATTTTCTTAGCAATACACTATTAAAATAAATATCAGAATTCTGTGTAGATTTTATGCTTTTCCTGCTTGAAAGTAATCTGGAAAATGCCCCCAATTTATTCTGCATATGGAAATTAAGTTGAATACAAGATTGAACTTTCTCCTTTACTAGCTATGTAAAATATAACCTACAATTTTCTTGTGAGCTTTCTAGCTGATATCAATACTATTGCTTCAACATGTAGAAACTAAAGATAGAGAAGCTTTACATACAGTTTTTATATGTAAACTTTTTTTTACATATATTTTAATGTATATGACTTTTCCATCTTCAACAAATAGTTTCTGTCACAAGGACATAAACAGCTGTATCCAAGGTTGTATCCAGAAAAGTTAAGTTATTTCCCTGGGTCTTTAAAAATTGTTTTTTATTTTCCTGGCATACTTCTACTGAAGACCCAAAAGGGTGTGTCTGTTTATTTATACAATTTAAAATTTGAAAAACAAATTAGAAGAAAAGATCATTCTTGATAACATCTCTGGATGGGACGAGGGTCCGAGGACTATCATGCAGTAAAAAGCACAAAAGTGTCATTGTTAGTAAAATGGCTCAAAAGGAACAAAAAATTTTTTAGTATGCCAAAGTGTAAAACCATATCTTTAAGATTAAAAAATGTAGCTATATCTGGAGGATGGAAACTCTGCAAAAAAATTTAGCATTTTTGATAATGAGTTGAACTCAACTCAAGCTCTGAGCACAATGTCATTACTTAAAAGAAATCTGAAAGAGATATCACGTTGTATGAAAACCATCTTAACTTCCTTTGCTTTTTTCTGTTAGTTTGCTTGTTTGAGATTTGTTTGTTTGTTTGTCTTTGGCACTGAAGCAATTCTTCAGGAATAATTTTTTATTTCTCATTTATTCCAGTTTAAAAAAAAAGTCAGTAGCCTGAGGAAATTTCAAAAAAAGCGAAGATTATAGAAGTGTAAAATATATCTTAAAATGAAGGAACCAAGGAATATAATTTACATATTTTATGAAAGAGAAGTTAAATGGCAATTTTATTAAACAATTGATTCAGACATGGTCATATAAAATGTACCTTCTTTGTTCTCTTCAAGGATTTAAGTAAAGCTGTTGGCATAAGTTTATATTATTATATGAGCAATTTAAAAAAATTACAAGGAACCTTCTTGACCATGGGAATCTCAGCTGCCAGTGCTATTTGTAACCTGTCCCTAGCAAGGTTTTGGTCCTGTCCATGTAGCACCCTCCTGGGTGATCCCCAGGCACAGCCCAGACCTCAGCCTGGACCAGGGAATATTCTCAAATGACACTTTGGAGGCATCCAGGCTGCTGTGGAGGGTGAGAGTCTTTAAAATATGCTGCAGTGTCTACTCCATTCCAGTTGGCCTTGATGCCAAAAGAGCAGTTTCAAAGATTCATAAATTACTAATGCACAAGTTTGCATTGTCAAGCCTTGGATCTGAAACGTATCCAGATGAGCTCTCCATATTTGACACTTTCCCCTTTTTACCATATCATTTTACAGTCTGACGTGTCTAGAGACTAATTAAAAGCTGACATCAGATAGTAAATTGTTTAAGTACCGTAGTTAGTAACCAGAATTAGTCTTCATTTTGCATCCTAAATATTTTACATACTATTTCCAAAACTGAGGGTGAAACATTTCATGCTTAAGGCATTTTAGAGACAAAAGCATTTGAGAGACACAGACAATTTAGAATCTCAGAACACATTTGATTTATATTGAATTTTAGTTTCTGTTATAAAAATACCACTTACAGCAGTCCCAAGGTTCATCACATTATTCTCTGGATCAGACTGAAGAGCCAACAGACACAAAATAGAAATGTGGCCTTTCTTTTCTGGTTTTTGCAAAGATACAAAAACAAGCGTGTTTTACAAGTATTTCAGCCATTGAATACAATATGGAAAAATGAGACTGACCCAAGTCTGCTCTAATTTTTGATTCAGCACAGGAAATACTGCTGCTTCCCTTCCATGAATCCGATAATTTTAGGATAGCACTGTTAATATCAGTAAATGTAGTTATACTAGAATTTTTCCTAAATAGTCAAATAAGATGAACACAGCATTCCTAGCACATCTATGAGGCCCAGCATTGCAAACCACAACACTGTACCTCAAGTCTTGATTTAATTAAACACTCACCTACGCTTAGGAACACACACCATTTAACTCCAGCAGATTTTGCATGATACAGTGACAGAACTGCAGCCCCCCGGAAAATGCTTTAAAAAAAAAATTAGCTTTCAGTACTCTCCACTAAAAGCACTACATTTTAAAAAATAAAAGATAACTTTTGATTTATGGAAACAATGTTTTAAAATTATTGAACTGAGACCATCAACTAGGACAGATAGGAGTAGATAGAGCTCTTCTTTTCCCAAATAATGTGCTAGAATAATTTCCTCTTTATTTGTGACTGCTTAAAAGAAGAATGGTAAGATAACAGTTATTCAATGGTACGAAGCCAAATTTTTCAGCTACAGCACTTAAACAGGCCATGTTTAACTTGCAATATTGAAGTTGTTGTGCAAAAGCTGTGGAATGTGGTAGAAGCACAGGAGTTCACTGATTCCTGAGCTGCTCTCTGCATGCCAGCCAGATTGTGGTGACACCATAGGGCATTGCTACGAAAAAGAAAGAGTTTCAAAGAATGATTATGACAGGCAATTTCAGAGGAAACAGCATTTCTTTAGCATTAGACTGATGTGATATCATTCTGTATTCTGTTTGAACGGAAAAAGTGATGGTATCTGTTCATCACTTTGCCAGACTTGATTTATCTGGGCTTTTATCTCTTCAGGGATTATAATGATGGCTAATACTAATATATACTAAATGATGTATATTTATACTGCACAAGTGGATTTGATAATCAAAATACATGTTGCTATTTCACCAACACTTACAAGTACCATGCTGTTGAAATTTCTGATATTAAAAAAAAAAGTTTCACTACTTGTGGAAGCGTCAAAATTTGCTGTTTTCCTATGAGTTTATGGTTGGCTTTAATAAACATTTAATAACAACTTGTACTTGTGATGGAAAGCTTTGCATGAAATAAAGTCCTCAATTACTTAGTTAAAATACTTGCATTTTTCTGTTTACAGCTCAATAGTGACTCAGCCATCCTTTGATATTGTTACAGTGCACTTTTGACCAAAGATATTGTCTGTCTTTGAAATGCTTAAACAAGAAGCAAACACAAATGGTGAATGTTGGCAACGTGAGTATTGTAACACACATATTCAGTGTTACTCTTAGTCATGCAAAGAAAACAATTTCTCTCAATAAAAGTAATAATAGAATAGGTTCTGAAAGAGGTAACAGTGATCTCCCTCGGGATGAATCACAGCTCACCATCAGGAGCACAGAAACCGTGCTCTTCAGCCCAGCCTCCCCATCCCACAGCCCCTGGGAAGGCAAACCCTGGGTTCAGCACCAAACAATTTGTGTTTTCTCATCCCCAGCTTTGCTCCAGGCACCTCTGGCAGGGGAAGAGGTGCCTGGGCTGCTATCACAGCCTCATTTAAATAGTTTAAGGCTGAGGGAAGGGCTTAAGCACAGGCAGCCGCACTCCTCCTCCTCCTCTTGGGCAGCTGCCTGAGCATGAGGGCATCTGAGGCACTGCCCAAGAAGCCAAAGGAAAGTACAAGAAGGTGCCCATTAAATCAGCCCTGAGCAAAACTGGGGGATTTAAACTGGCTCGCTTTGTTCCCACAGTTTCACCCATCAGCATGTGAGTTACATCAATTCAGGCTCTTGAGGCCTCATTCTCATTTGTAAGATGGGCTCTTCACATCACTCTGGTAATGCAAAGAGGCATTAAAACGGGAGTAATTTATATTTACATTATTTTTTATGGCTCTGTTGCTATTAGAAGGGTGTAAAGTGGCATTAAGAGAAACCACTATCAGGCAGTTACTTAGGGTCTTTACTTCCAGAGACTACAATTCGAGTCTAAATGACTAAGGGAATGTAAGTGAGGACATCTAAGAAAGGCATCTGTGTGATAAGGTACATACTGGAAAGGCCAGGAAAAAGTACTAGTTTAAATCTACTAAATTCACTCATAAACCCCTGGGATGCAAGATCTGCTGGAGTAATGCCATTGAGTTATCTGGAAGCTGTTAACCTTTTTCACAAGGCTATATTGAATAAAATGTTGCTATCATCAGAAAGCTGTTTGCCAGTCTCCATGCTGTAAATAAATTTCAGATAAATATATTGCCTACTGGAAGTATATTCATTTTATCACAACACCACAGAAATCACAGAAAAGTTGTCAAGGATGTATAATAGGCACAAAATTGATGAACTTGGCAGCTGAACACCCTTCCTGCTGACCTGGGATGTACAGATGGAATAGTGTTGGAAATGCCTAACCTCTTTTTATGTGTAATTTCTGAATACTTGTACAAATCCAGTATATTTCCAAAAGCTATTTTTATCTGAAAAAATAACACATTGATAAAAGTGGCCTAACTGTGCACTTTGGTTTTCTACAAATAATATCGCAGGATTAAGAATAAATTTCTAGATCTCAACCAGTCCTAAATGTGTGAACTCTTCTGTTATTTCTGTATTTTGTTCTCACAGAAAGTAATGATCAAAACTTTTTATGAAGAGCAACTACTTTTACTTGTGATTTGTAGTGTTCAGTGACATAAAAAAAGCATTACTAAAATAGAATTAAGCAAAGAAAGTAAACGAAAATCCACTTGTTCCTGCAGCTTGTTCATATCCTCTCAGCTTGTTTAGCATCTCTGGTATTTATTTTCTCTCGGTATGTTTTACACTTATTAAGGCCAAATTTTTCCTTGTTTGCAGATGGTCTTTCTCCACTCTGTTTTGGTCACTTTGGAATTTATTGTGTCTTTATGTTTGTCTTCTGTCCTTCCAGCTTCAATGTCACCCATATAATTAAGAAAAAAAAGAAATAGGGGGAAAATAAACAAATGAAAAATGGTAAAAGTTGCAAGAACTCAGTGTTCATATTTTGGTTGAATAAAAATCTCCAAACCAACACACACACAAAATGCTCTTCTGAAATCCTAAGAATAACTGGGCTTTGATATAACTATGTAAGCAGTCATCAAGTCCTAATGAATCTCCTCTTTCATAAAAAAGGCATTGTCATCTTTTGACTATATTGGTCCATGGTTCATACCTATAATTTGTGAGCAATAATTAAACCATGTGAAAAAAGCACCCCCCAAGTCTGTTCAATAGCACAGTCCAAGACAGACCTTCTATAGGGCAAAATGGTAAAACCAAATAATTTATTTATCAGTTGTTCACTCACATCTGATAGACACCAGCAACACACCGATGCACCTATGAAACAACTGAGAAAGAACTGACGTTTTCAAAAATGTTTCTAATGATGTGTGTACAGTTTTCTGTCATGTGCAGGTTCATATATTTCTGCATTCAAATTGCTATTGTTATAAATATTAGTAATCAAATTTTTGATTAAAAATTACCCTGGATCAGGACTGGGTGAACAGGGTTTCAGCCTTGACAGCTTTTCCCCCAGTTCACGAAATCCATCTTTGTGGTCTGTGGTTTTATACAGTTTTCTGGCTGCGGCTGCTGATGTTGGAATTTCTTGCTTCTTTCCATATTCATTGGGATTTCTTCTTGCCACCTGTGTGTAGGAAAGTTTTCCGGGGATCAACAGATTTATGTGGAATAGGTTGTTTTTGGCAGACAGAAGATGTTTAATAGTTGCCGGGGACAGACAGGTGTTTGCAGTTTGTGGCTGAATCTGTTTTTGGAGCTCTCCTGCCTTTTCCATTTTCATAAGACAGACAAACTCTGAGTTTCAGGAGGCTGCACCTGGGTGTATGAGGCTTGGTGGTGTTAACAAGATCCATATCAGGGTGAAAGGATGTCCAGTGTCTGTTGATGGCTGGGTCGCCGTCTCTGACGCCTTCTTTTGTGAAATCGTGGCCTGTTGTTCTCCTCAGGGCTGAAGTGTGGTATTTCTCTTTGCTTTTGTTAGTGTCTGTTTTTGTAGTGTAGATTTGTCCAGGCATGTTCATATGTCAGTTCTCTGACCAGGTTGATTTTACACTACTTCACTTTCTATAACATGAATTCTACTAATATACTAGTGAGTTTGGTTATCATATTAACTTCATAACATGAATTACCTTGATGCATTTATAACACTTTCATGAACCATTCCTGTAACAAATGAAGACTGCTGGGAGACTGTGAAAAGGATAAGCCAGGCTCTGCTGGTGCTAGAACTGTGAAAACTTGGCTCCTCACAATTCCCTTCTGGAAGGGAGAGCCTGAATGGTTTCTGTGCATTTTGCAGCATGGATTTTGTGCTGCAGCCTGCTGACTGCTGTCTGTGGGACTATTGTTAGTGGCTCACCTGTGGGAGCCTGAGACAGCTATTCTTTCCTCAGAAAGTAGATAACAATGCTATGGTCCTAAATGCAATTAGGCTTTGGACTTTCTCAGAGTCTCTAATGCTGCTGAAAGGAGCAAACTCCCTCAAGACTTTGACAGGGGACAAATCCTCTAGACCTTGAACCTCTAGCTGGCAGGATTATGAGCCATAAGTAAAGACAGAGAATGCTGCTGTACTTCAGGTGGGAACAACTTCATGATGAATTCTTTAATTTTAAACTATTGCAAGAGGTGTTATTCAGCTCCTGTAAACATCTTTCACTTTTCTATTCATTGGAAACTCTTGATGTAAGAAAAGGGTAACAGTAAAAACTCTCCCAGCCCAGCTGAACAATTAATAAACTTGCTGTACTTTTTTTTTGCTTTCAATCATTATCCTCCAGGGATTCTTGGACCGTACCACTATTCTCAGATTAAAAATTTAGGACAATAAAGAACTGAAAGTAAAGTTTATTTGCCTCTTGGGAGCAAGTAGCCAGAGATTGTTGTGTCCATCAACTCTCTGCTTACATCAGTAGACAGCTGAATGCTCCTAAGTAGCAGAAATTGCATTATCTTTGTTCATATCAGTGTTTCTTGCAGCTTCACAGTCCAAGGCCAACAGCAAGTGCTCACCTGAGCATTCATCATCCCTAGTGCTTCTTACAGTGGATAATCTCAACTTCAGCACAGAGATCTTTCATTTGAGGCTGCAGAAACTGGTAAATTCACAACAGTGCCTGCTACTATTGGTTCAGCCTGATGACCAGTTTGTTTGCATCCATTGCCTGATACTCATGTCAAATTCAAATCCTTCAGAGTCATTACTGCAAATAAAGTGTCGGAAATTAACACCTACTGAAGTAAAAAGGCTTGCCACACTTCACCTTGGGAAAATTTGTAATGGGCATGTGAGAGACATAAAAATTTCTTAGAAGCTGTAATTTAGCACAATGCGTAACTTGCATGTTTTAGGTAGATATGAAAGCATTTTCTGGCAAAGTGTAGAAATAAGTACTTGCTTCATGGTTTTTTTTTGGAAAATTTTTTTTTTGGAAAATATAACCCTATTTCTACCTGGAATTTCATATTTTGTTCTATAAATTTACTTATCGACAAGTGAATGTATGTAATTTAACATACAATTTAATTAGTTCAGAAAAAATGTAAAAAACCTAAACTTACATACTCAGCCGTTGTGATGGTTGATTTTACATACTAATTGAGTAGGAAACCACCTTTTTGCACCATCCCTCTCCACCCCCAATGTGTTTGCATTGTGTCATTTTAGTGAAGTGAATGGAGTAGTGCAGCAACCTGGCAAAGACCAGAGCCAGCGTAAGGTAAGCAATGTGTTTAAGAACAGGGAAAAGAGCTCAAATTTTTGGCAGTTTTGAGAGAAGGTATTTTATAGTGCTTGGTGAAATTATGTACCAAGGCACCAGTACAGGTGTCAGGAAAGTAGATTGTGAGCTTCCTTGATAACCTGAATACATAAGGAAAAACAGGAGAGGATGAATTGAAGCTTTTTCTTTTCTTTAGAAATAAAAAATTTATGTGGGTTTTTTTTTAAACTGATTTTTAATACAACTAAGATCCAACTATTTCATTTCATGTTGGCATTATTTAATATGCTTAAACCTATTTGTAAAGTTTGATGTTAAACATAGAGCATACTTTAAACATTCCCAAAATGAAAATGGAAAGTTATCATTCAAAAGGGAATAGGAAAGAATAAAAAAATTACTGGAGTTTAATTTTTCCCTACTTTATTTTTTTTTTTTTTGAGAAGGTGAACATAAAATTGCAGATGGTTTTGCACCTTAAAACTTTCTATT
This sequence comes from Cettia cetti, assembly GCA_013401135.1. Lineage (NCBI taxonomy): Eukaryota > Metazoa > Chordata > Aves > Passeriformes > Sylviidae > Cettia > Cettia cetti. Next base: position 15,048 of record VZUI01048058.1, on the reverse strand, counting down.
TTTAGTAAATCTTTAGCTGATGTAAAAATGCATGCCTGCCTTGTGTCAGTACAGTTCACAATTGTACTTTGCCCACTAGCTTAAGCCAAGTAGACCCTTTTGCCAGTATCAGATTTTTGTAAAATCATTTCTTTGAAGTGTGGCTCTTTGGCTTTGCGGTAGGTACCCAAAATTTGGCAGGAGAATAGGCATTGGGTCAAAGAGACTTTTCTTATCTCTAAGAAAATTCTTTTCAATTTGGCTGGGGTATAAATTTGTGAAAATCAGAATTATCATGCTCAGTAGAGCATTATCAGGGGCCGATAGGATCTTTTTCAGCATTGTATCCTCACCAAAGCTGGTCCAGTACGAAAGGCTTTGGTACAGGCCAGATTCAGAGAAAATGCTGCCAAGATCCTCTGGGTTTTCTATGTAGTTTGTGCATAGCTAAATGTTCAGAAAGGGCATCCTGTCCCTCTAGCTGTTGTCCAAACATCCTCTTGGTTAAGAAAATGGTGTTGTGCTAGTCTTACAATTAAAATTAAGGAGTGAGGAAGATCCAGCCTAGTGCTGCCCTATTTCCCTGATAAAGTTAAAAGGTGATGAAGCTATCCATGACAAAGGTAGGAAAAGGATCCAGGATTCTGATATGTCAGCACTTCTCCAAGCAATTCCACCGTCTTTCTGCATAAAAATTTTGGATCTCTGACCTTGCCTGTGTTGACTCCAACTGTGAATGTGACTCACTTCCCAACAATGTCATGGCTTTGCAAAGCAGGGCAAGTGAAGGCTGCATCATTGTACTTAATTCTTGTATTTGTTACACCATCTATATTAGACACGTTGATTTATTTCAATAATTTGTAAAATAGGATTTCTTTGTCTGCAATTTCTGTGAAGGTGGTAAGATAACATATATCCACTTATAACAATAAGGCAAATTTCAGCCTGGCAGTGATAATTAGCTACAATATGTTCAATCCAGTGAGGAATATCAATTTTATATCCTTCTCTGTTAAGAACAATGGAATTTAGTGACTTAGTATTTTGTTTACTATTCCTTAAAAATAGAATAATGATATTGAAATGAACAAATCAAAACAGACCAAAAAACACATTAGAGATAGACTTTCTAGCATTTAATTTCCTATAAGCAGCATTTCCCCCCCCAACTATATAGCTCTGTTTAAAATGACATCTAGTTCTCCAGACACATTTCTCTGGATACATTTCAGCTACAGAGCTTCTGAAGAGTTCCTCAGTCACAGACTTTCCAGGTTTATGAACGTTGACATTTAAGACAAGCTCCTTGCTCTGGATAATTAGGCCTCCTTTGCAGGAATTCAAACACCTGGCTCACTTCTCTCTCTGGACCATGATTTGCCCTTCTGTCCTTTGCAAATTTATTCTCCTTATTGTAACATTTAAAGTACCTTAAATTTGTATTCGTGGGGATGCATCCTCATGTGGTGAAATAAAACCTCATTTGATGGATTGCTGGGAGCTACTTCAGTATCCAGCAAAATTAATCTGAAAATTGAAAATGTACTTTTTCCATTCTCTTGCTTAACTTACATTTGCAGAGAAATTCAGAGTGTGTTTCACACCCTGGCTGCTCATCTGAAGACAAATCCATGTTTTGAAATTTTGACTAATTCACTTTACAATGATTGCACTTCTCTTTAAAAGCCTTCTAATGTGCATTGATGGTGGCAGTAGTGTTGCAGAGAGATATTTTGGGTCTAAGCAAGTTACCTTGTCACTGTCTGGGACTGGGTTCAAAAGCACCTAATATCTGTTTGTGAGGAGGAAAAATTCAGTCAGAAGGTGAAAAGACAGGGATGCTTTGGAAGACAGGAGGAGGCTTTGCTGGCAGAGCTTAAGATGAATAGTATAACATACTCTAATGAATGTCAAAAAGCAAAGTTACACTTGATTCATGCTCAGTTTAAAACATTCCAGTAAAATAATTGTTTTAACCAAAGACATGTCAAGAACCACGTTATTTCTCTGACAGTGACTGCAAAAGAAAGTCTCTTGGAAAAAGGCCAAAAATAGGTGAATGCTTGTTCTTTAGAGTAGGTTATTTGACCATTTACTCTGGGGATTTGCAAATTAGGTACTGTATCTGGAGTGCAGCAATATTTCCTACATTTCCTATTGTAGTAAACTTTATAGTGCAGCATATTTTCCAGATTGTGCCTTTTCAACACTTGCTTGTTTATTTTAACACTTATTTTGCAAGGAAATACTACTGAACTGCTCCTGGGGTTTCTCCTTTTTAAACACTTTTTCTGTTAGAGTTAAAAACTACATTTAGCTTAGACTAGGGCACAGTCTTCTTTTTATTTTTATTTCCTCAATATGACCCCTGTAAACAACAGTCAATCTATCAGTAGATTATTTTCTGCTCTTTCAGATAATTAACTGAGACATAGCTTTTCTATGACTACGAACTAGTTTCAATTTAGTATGGCAACATGTCCTTATTAAAAATATTTAAAGTTCCTGTCTAAGGAAATACCTTGAAAATTAAAAAAGTTCCTGCTTTGTGTGCAGGTGTCCTTGTACCTTCTGTAAATATAAAATACCTTCTGTAAATATAAAATACCCCTGTCTACTAGGTTTACAATGAGCATATAGTAAATGTCTGGTTCTTTTTTTCTCTTTTCTTTATTTGAAGCTGGTGTTTGAATCAAAATCCACTTACAGCAGCAAATACCCTTATCACACTGTGCGACAATACACCTTAGTACTATAATTGAGATTAACTTTCAATCACTACAATTTGTGAATCAGCAATTTCAAGAGGCTTCACTAGTTTTTCCATGTGGAAGCAATCTACCCCCTGCTCACAAACTGATGCTTTTCTTTGGGAATATGGAAGGCAGTGGAGTGGTTCTTTAAAAAAACTGTTGAGGCAGAACATATGAAGCCAAATGTAAAAGATACCTGAGATAAATGTGATAAATATTCTTGAGGCTTCATAACCAATGTCTTTCTTCTGATTTCAGATTACAAGGCAAAATAAGTATCTAAGAACACTTTATTCTTAGACAAAAGAACATTTTTAGTGAAATAGGAATTCTTGATAATGTAGGATCAGAAAATCTGGTGTAAATTGCTATGTCTTCTATTGGCCTAGTTGAATTTTAGCAGATTAATAGTACAGTCTAATGATTTTAGTACTGATTTCAAAGCAAGTAAAGCTACAGCCTAATGTGATGGCACAGATTAAAAATAAGGAGATAAGATAGGTACATAATCTACTTTTTTACATAAAATGGGGTGTAGACAGAGTTTAATTTCAGACCTAAAACTGATACAGTCGTTTTAGTGCTGACCCGGATAGTGGTTAAATCTGCTCCTGAATAGAGATGTTTGACCCTCTGAATTCTGCAAGAGGTCTCACCTAGTCAGAATAGACATCACATGTGTGTAAAAGTTTAGTCTCTCTAGAAGATGTAGTGTCCAAACTCGATTTTTTTCTTCCTAGGCAGTGATCTAATCATCAGTTTATATTTGGTTTGATGTCTGCACGGGAGAGAAGAAGAGGACACTTTCTTTCCTCACCTGCTAAGTCATTTTGATTAGCAGAAGAACAGGAAAGATTTATTAGATCAAAAGCCATGGAATAAAAAGTTATAAAACTCTATTTATGATGGTGAGGGGGGAAGATCTGGACTTAAATATATTTTGTTATTTTACAGTCTCTTCCATATCTTGAATGTATTCTAAATATTGCTACTATGAAAGGAGCTGGGAATGCTACCACTTTCTCCTCCCATGTAATGCTGGAAAAAGGAACAACTGCACAATTTTTATACAAATTTCTTATAAACTTATATTGCAGCAATTGAATTATGGATCTAAATTGGAGACCAGCTTCTCCTTACAGCTTGAAATTAGATACTTGTAGCTCAGGTGTGATGGTAGAGACGGTAGCATAAAAAATCATTTTTATTTTCCCTTTTATTTGTTTCTAGAGTCAATTAAAAAAATTTCCTGATAACATTTTAAATTTCAAGACAAAACCGTAAAAATTCCAAATAAATTTTCTTATATAAATTTCACCTAAGAATAATCTGTGAAATAATATGAATCAATAATATATCAAAATAATTTTTAAAAATTAGAGAATTATTAACTCTTATAATAGTACTTAAAGAGAATGTAGACAGCCAAGAAAGATTATCCTGACACATAAAATCATGAAAACATAATTTCAAGGTCTGTAAACAAAAAAAGAGTGGCCAAATTATAATTAATGTTAGACAGAATGGTTTGAAGTTTTCCACCAAGACGAGATCTGATTCATAAAAGAAAATGTGTTAATCCAGTATTTGATTTTTCTAACTTTCAGCTGATGTCAAAGTTCATAAGTTGACATATGTATACACGTAGGGAATTGATTAGATGGATTCAATACTTGACAGATAGCATGATGTAGCTGATTCTGAGGAGAGGTACAGAATCCTATCAAGTAGGGTTCAGAGACATCAAGACTTGTTTGCTATGTGATATTTTTGTCAGTGATCCAGATGATGCTACAGAGTCCTGCTGGTGATGGTCAGAGATAGTAAAGAACTGTGGGATAAGACAGTATAAAGCCAGGAAAATCTGAGTCACTTGGATAGAAGACCAAATATAAGGAAGCATCCATAATTTAGCCATTTGTACCTGGCACAGTTAATCTAAGAGGATGGGAGAGTCTGTTTTGGGAGCTCCAGTGGTTCACTGATGGATGTATGGGTAATCCTGGATAATTGCCTCAGTGTGAGCTCCAAACAATCCTTAATAGTACACAGCTGACCACATGAAAGGTGTTGCTGTATAAGACAATGGGTCACAATTGTTTAATATCCAGAGAGTGAAAAAATGCATTTTCTAAGAGCTATTATCTGATTCATTTTCGAGAAAAAACTGTTTTCCATATGTTTATAGTTGTTGACACGCCCATATGTGTATTCTGAACCCTTCTACCTTTAAGTAAGGAATATGAGATAGTTTTAATATGAAGTTTGACTATAATTAGCTCCTCAGAATGTGTAAATAAAGGACAGTCAGTAAAACTTGGTCTCCTGCAGTTCTACAAATGGTTACAATTATATTGATGCTATTTTAAACGGACAGTCATAACAGACACAGTTATTCTACAGTATTATACTAAGGACTTTGTGGCAGAAGGGAATCTTTTGTGTTTTCAAGTTCAAATTCCTGGATAATACAGGCAGCCATGAGATGCAAATTATTTCAGACACCTTATTTAAAAAAACAAAAAACAAAAAAAAACCAAAACCCCCCACTATGAAATTCCTGTATTCACAAGACCAAACATAAAAAATTAACAAATATTTGTTAAACAAATCTTCATTGTAAGATTTGTTTAGCTGTGATTCAAGTTTTATCTGCATAACTAGAAACTTTTACCCTAGCCCATCTAGTTCATAAATCCTTCGTTTATGCAAGCTTAATGACATCCAGTCTTGCCAAAGCTTGCATTTATCTGTTTTGAAAAATTGGTCATGACAAATGCTATTTTTTTTCTCAGACTGAGTATCCCTTCCTTCATTGTCTATTCTCCTGATTGCAGAAATGATAGTTTTCAATACAGAATAAAGTTTTAGTACTTCAATGTTGATTAAGTAAGGGCTGTTTTTTGACATACTCTTATTGAGAGAGACCTTGTACCAGAGAGGTCTAATGAATTCAAAGTTACTTCCAGAATATAATGCTAAGATAAAGGGTATCAGACGTAAATAATTAACTCTGTTAAGTAGGGAAAATAACTGTAGGATACCCTTGGTACTTTTCAGTCTTTAAACAGTGACTTTTTAAAATCCCCTTCATTAGCTCTTCTGATCATCACCTACTGAAATTTAGTGTACTTAATGTATTGAAAATGCTGGTTGCTTTTTATTTCTACCCTTTGTTTTTTACTCAGGTTTTCTGCATGATTTCTTTCATAAGATTTTAAATGCCTTTCCTGATTTTAAAAGCCTGTACATGTAGGAGTTTCAGCATCAGGACATTACACCTCTCTTTGGCCAGGCAAAAGCACCTGTACTTACACAGAGTCAGCTGGTGTCAACAGGCTCCACAGTTAGTTGGAAATTAGGGGTTAATTTTACTGGTGTTTAAAAGAGTGTCAACACATGGAAGCAGTTTCTGTATTTGTGATTCTCAAATTTTTGTGCCCATATAGTTGCACTCTGTGGGTTATCTTGTTAACATCCTTCTTTCCCTGGCTTTACTGTTTGTTCTGAGTGACTTTTTTCATCACAGCACTCTTTAAACATCCCCCTGTAATGAGTCTGTACATCCAGCTGCAATCAATCTTCTGTTAGATATTCACAGACTGAGGAACCTCGATGCTATAGGCTGACAAATAAATCCCCCTTTCCACTGAATGTAGAAGACTTGAAGGAAAAAAAACCCCAAACAACTGGGACAGTAATGATACGAACACTAATTCCTACCGATTTCCAAGATGTCTAATTCCCTTTAATTTGTTTGGCTCAAATGATTACTTCCCCATGTGTCTTAAAAGGACTGTTCCATCAGGTAGTATTGACTGGAGTAGTTGTGCGCCTAAGCAGGTTATTTACAGAAAGTGCTCTTTAACATGATTATTGTTAAGAGGCAAATTTAGATTAGGATTTATTTGTGAGTGTGTTGTCAGTATCTTAGGTATCTGTTTTGGAAGCTGAGCACAGTCCATGAGGTTTCACAGACAGGCCAGCTTGCTAAGATAGACTGGAAGAAAAGATGTCTACTTATTACTTTGAGCATTGAGGAGGTTTAGTATAATCAACACACCTTTAGCAGCAATAATTTTTAGCTGCTCTATTTTATTGTAGATGTAGTCTAAATCCTGGTTTCTTTATCTGTCATATGGTTCATACTTAGGGTGAGAAATGGGGGGAGAAGAAACATGACTTTTCTGCGGATAATAAACATGATTGGAGGAAGTTCCCATTTTCAAATTAAATTATGAAAGACAAACAGATATTCCAACACATGTGAGTGCTTACATTTTGAAAAGGAAAGCCTTGACAGGCAGGACAGAGCAAGATTTTTAGTTGATTTTGTTTGAATTGTATTCTTGATGTCCATGAGTTGAGCACATGATTCTGTGATTTATGTAGGTATTCTTGCAATGAAGAGAAGTTGGAAAAAGTGGAAAGGTACCAATGTAGGACCTCTTCAAAACCAGAACTGTTCTTGTTTAAACAATAGTTCAGCTTCTGCATTGTGCAGATCAGAGAGATAAGTAAGATTCATAGGGGAGCAATCTGAGAAAGAGTTGGTTACATTCACATATAATTTGCAGTAGCTTACTGCAGGAATTGTTGTATGCTGTCCATCAGCTCCCTTTCAATGCACATTGAAGTGGTTGTACTGTGTGTTTCACTTTTTGATAAATTTTTGGCTTGTGAGGAAAACATAATTTTATGACTCCAAAGCAAGATCTTCCTTACCCTCTCACTTGCTGTAATTACATCCCCTTCCTAGCCCTGGGTGGCAGATTGCTTAGGTGGGAGACAGCCTGGTACAGGTGGCAGCTTGGACTTTTATCAAAAAGGGAAGAAGAACTATTGATCTTCTCATATCTGATTCATTAGGTGATTTTTTTTTTTTTAACAAAGCTGGTAAATGCATGCCCATTTGTGTGGACCTTTGGCAAAACAAGCTTACACTTTTGTAAAGCTGGAAAATTCCCTCTTCTCTAAACGTGCTTGACATTCTTCAAACTGTCATACCACAAACTGGGGGAAAGAATGCAGTTATGCTCATACAAAACTATTTTCACCAAAAACTTTTCCCCATTCTACTCTCAGAAGGTGGATTTTGCTTTGTTTTGTTTTGTTTTGTTTTTTATGTATGACATATATTCAATATAAAATTTTCTATGAGAATTTTTAACATGATCTTGGTTTAAAAAGTTGTTTATTTTTTCTTTTAAATACTGATAGAATTTATTGCATCTCCATGTGGAAATTTTAGTGCAGAATTCCATGATATTCAGAAAACTATCTTCCAGACCATAAAGCAGATTAAGTTTTCTTTATGCATCCATAAAATAAAGATGAGGTAAACCTCCACATGGTCCTCAGGTCTGTGTTCTGCTCTTTTCAAAAGCAGAGCTATGTGAGATAAGCTAGATATTATTGCAAAGTCCTGTCTCGTGTTGAATGTGAGAAGCCAGTAATTGTTCTCTCAAAAATGGAGATGTTTCAGAACTTTTAATTCCTGATTAATCAGTAGATTTGAAGAAAGACTCTGGAAAAAGAGGCACACACAAAGCTGCCCAATGGATTCTTTTGTAAAAGTCTACTTCAGGATTTTTGAGAGGTAACTCAACAAGGACCCTGAAAAGAACAGACTTGAAAACACTGAGAAAATCTAAAGGAAGAAAAAATAAGATTGAGGATATGACCATCCAATAAAATAATGTTGGGATCTTTACAGACATGAATGAAGAAATTATCTGAGAAGAGAGGCATATCTTCCAATGATGAACCTTCCCAGAGTTCAAGTTCAGAGCTCCTCTGCTATGAGAACACAGGCTACAAAACCAAACCATATCTTAGACACAATATAGTATGAAGAAATGCTGAAAAATTCAGAACAAGACACCGGCTGTTCTGAAGTAAATTTAGCTGTCTGAGGAGGGAAGGAAGGAAAAAAAAAATTCTTTAACTGCATCCACATCTCAACAATGATACCAGGAAAAAAAGAGTGGGATACCTCCAAAAACTGACAAGCTTTTTCTTACACCAAAGTATGAACTCATAAACCAGCAGAAGGCATCTCAGAAAGGGCTAGTTTGTTTTTTGGGTGGTGCACTAAGCTAAGCAATAGGAAGGAGGAATTAAAACCTGAGGTACTGACAGTGGAAGGAAAAGCATGGATCAGCAAGAAAAAAAAGCAGCCAATTTGTTTCATGTTGGATGATTAAAACCCCTCACAGCCTCTTAGGGCAGCTGATTATGATAATATTGCAAGATCCCATGCTTATGTTTTTAAATTATATTGCATCTCCTTTTTATTGTACACACAAAAAAAAGGTTCACTTTGAAGTCTTCTCTGAAGGTGAAGGTTTTATTCCTTTTATGTTTCAAAACGTGTATTGTTATAGAAACATCCCATTCATAATCAAATGGGTGATTTTACTTCCTCTCCTCCCTTCTGATCAAGGACCCATAAACCCATGCCCATGTGAAGTTGCTATAGTTTTTAATATTTATCATATCCTTATTTCACTGACTCAGGCAAGTGTGTATATTTTTCATCTGTCAGTTCGCTACCATAATTCAGCACTATAGTGACATCGAGATGTTAAAAAATCATTTGGCTTTCATGTTCTACAATTTAAAGCTGTAGATGAATTGAGTAAATAATGTATATCTCCTTTAAAATACCTACATTAATGTGTTCTTAAAATCCAAACCAAACTCTTATGCTAACAGAGAGGTGCATGAGCACCTAATATTTTGCCTTCATCAGCAAATTTAGACAAGCATTTTTTAACTTCTATTCTCTAAATGTATATTCTTCTCACTTTGCAATGTGCATTTCTGTCTGCTTAAAATAGGGAAAAAAGGAGGGAAAAAATCTTTCCATAATTAGAGCTCAGTAATCACCAGGCATCCTTAACTTATGTTACTGCATCTTTTTCCTCCTTTTGATAATATTGTCTAGCCTTTATGAAAACAAAACTTAGTTTATCATTAGTTTATCATTACCCACTTTTGCCTACTTATGGCAGAACTTTCATTTGCTTCACATATGTACTTCATTCTTGCCTTTTAATTTACAAATAGCCTCTTCTGTTGTTTGGGCCTACTGCATTTTTTTCCCCATTTTTGTTCAAAAGTCTCTGTGGCCTATTGGTTCCTTGGAGGAACCTATTTCATGCTTTGAAAAAGCATCTGTTATGTACAATTTATTTACTGAGTATGGCAAGTGGGGTAGTTACCAGATTCTAGAAGATAATCCACCTGAGGAAATTTCTGTATTGGAGGATTTTCTGTTGGATTGGAACAACAACCCATTATTGTTGATATTCTTTCCTAGATGTGGTAAAAATTTGTAAAAATTGAGGTGTGTGTGTTACTGCATGGTAACCATGACAATGGTTCTGTTCACAACAGAAATCACAAATACTGAAATTAGCTAAACAGTTATTAAATTGTCAATTAAATAGCTAACGAGCAAGTGTAACTGAGTCAGGAATGCAGCCTTTGCTCCTGAGCTCTGCCTCTTTTGTGTGTTACATTTGCACACTGGATCAATCTGATGCTTCTGGAAAGGGGAGTAGGATGGTAGGAAGGAAGAAATTGGAAGTGGAGCAAAAGAGGGAAATCTTTGTTTTGTGAGTCATTTTCCTTAACAATGAGAGCATCAGAGTCAAGAATGATCCACTAAAACAACTCACTGGGCATGTGAAGTCAATGACAGGTGCTGGGCAGGGTAATTTATTACACTTGTTCCATGTGAATTCCACGCGTTAATAATTTAATAGCAGGATTTTCAGAAAGAACTTTTAATTGCCTAGTCTGTTCCGTTGGGACATCATTAAAATAGGCATTTTGCAGAGCTGGAGACTAAAACTGAGTTCTAAATGTTCGTCCTCTGTCACAGTAGAAATGGCCAGTATCTAACTCCTTCAAATCGACAAGGACTGAAAGTCAAGGCTACTTATGACCAGAAGGTGTCAGAATAGTAGATAAAAGTATCCACTCTGTAAGTGCTACTGAATTAGTTGTATTTGGTGTCACAAAGATACTTGATTTTAGCTTGGATTCCAGAGGATAAAAGGACTCTGAGCTCTTTTTGTGTCCTTTAGCAGCACATCGTGAAGAGCTGAGGAAATTCACTGTGCAGCAACATGCAATGTAACAGCCCTGTACCTTAGAGAGGGTTCTATATTTCCCAGTTTGTTTGGCTTCACTGAAGCCAGAGTTCCTTCTAAAACATGCTATAACTTGGCAGCAATCCAGTGAGCTGAAATTTAAAAGAACCTTTAGTAGCACATGACAGAGCAGTAAAGAAAGTTGGGTTGTTAATCAGAATCATTGGGGCTCATAATTTTCCTAGAAGTTTAACTTCCCCTGCATCCCCCCCTCCAATCTTATGAAGTTTCTTTTAGGCACTTCCAGTTTCTTGGAGATGTTAGAAGTCACTGTAATGTCATTTTTGTGTGATTATATGAAACTGCTCGTTCCAGACAGAGTCCATATTCTGTTCCTTCACCAAGACTCTAGAACATAAACAGTTCCCTTTTGGACAGGCAAGCCAATATTCTCCATTTCTTGAAAGTATAGTCTTTCCTTCCTGCCTTCCTTATTTATCCTCACACTCCTTCTGTTCCATAGTGCTTTTTCTGTCTTTCCATGTTTCATCTTTTTTTTTTTTTCTTTCCCCAAATGGCTTGTTATAAAACATATGCAGTCAGTGATTTATGGTCTAATGTGAGGAAGTATCTTATTGAACTCTTCCACCCTCACCTTCAACAATGACTCCTTGAAGGTGTCCTCACCAGGCATTCTCTTATTCACAAGAAATGACAGTTTTGTTGAATCTTTGAGAACAAACAAATAGTTCCTCTTCATGTGGCATGCATTTCAATCAGTAAGATTGTTACTCAGTTACTTTAGGTTATGACCATCGAATTGCAAACAAAATAAACCCCAGGGTATCTGCATAATATAAAATCAAGGATCAACCAGATTTTCCAAGGGTGAAAATACACTTCCACAAAATGTTGGTGCTGATGAATGTGAAGCTTTGGCAACACAACACAAGTAGACTTCATATATTTTTATAAACTTTATATATTTTAAGCTGTTTGTGAGGCTTGCCACTGCTCCATGTGCAGCAAAGTGCACACTCAAGTAAGGACACTGAGCCTATATTTAATTCCTATGTTTTTAAAGTGCTCTTGTGGTGTTTTTTGGTGGGTTTCTTTTTTCATGTGGATCTTCAAGCTCTTCCTCAGTTCAATACAAATGCTAATGACACAGGAATTTCCCTTAGAAGTTTGAAAGGGAAAAATGTGTAAGCATTACTGAATATTTTGAGACAGACCACATGGGAAAACCTTTGCATGTTATATGGAAAGGTAGCTAAGGTGAAGGGATACACATTGGTTCTATTACACTGTCTTAGAAATAAAAAATAAAAAAAAATGAAGAGGGCTTTCTTTTTTTTTTTTTTTTTAAGAGGTTGCTACTGATCTTTCGAAATATATGGTATTTGAAGATCAAATGCCACATCTGCTATGGTGCAAGATTACTTGAAAAATCTACAAAGCACATTCTGGTCATCATTACATTTATCCTTGACTTTTGCACTGTTAAGATGTTAAAAAGAAATTAATTCCTGTATTGCATGCAATCTTCAAAGATACATATTTTCAATAAATATCAATATAAAAAATTGCATGTTGTCTGTTAAGTGGGTTCAGATTAATTCTTTCCTTTCACTGCTTTGTGAAAAGCCTAGTCACTGTGAAAGGAGACACAGAATTTCTGGAAATAAGGAGTAGAGTCTGTATCACTCCTTTGCCAGGTGGTAGAGCAGCTTGCTGCAGCAGTTAAAAGTCAGAGCCATATGGCTCTGATCCACTGCAACTGCTACAATGGAATGAAAAGTCTGGAAAACAGAAAAAGATGAATGAAAGAGTGAAGAAGTAGTCAGTTACTTTGACAAATGTGACAAGGGCTGCCCTGAAAAACAAAATAGTCTCAATCTGTAGAGTTTGATAAGTATTGACATTGAAAAGAATCAGCATACAATCTCCTCCAGCTCCAGAAACACATTTGGGCACATGGACTTCTGTGCCTGTGTGTCTTCTCATCAAATCTGATGGATATATAAGTTTAGATGTTTACACGGCCAGTCTTGGAGAATAGGAAGTAATCCAGCATGGGGGTTGTAGTTGGAGTCTGTCCTTAGCAGATGTAATCATGGATAAGAGAACTAATGAACAAGCTAATCAACTTGTATGTGCTGGATGGATTGGAGGAAAGTCAGAAGAATGATGCTGATCATACCAAATAAAAGTCTTGCCCAAATTCAGCATATATATGGAAATTTCATAGACGGATGTAGTTTAATATTAGTATCTTCTTTCCCACCTCCCAAAGAATTTACAGTTAATAATTAAGAAAAGTATATCTCTGTGCTGCCTTGCACCATTAGAACAGTTTTCTGAAAGTCTTGGCAAATAGCTTAAGAGTGTTTTGCTTCCTGGATTTATACTATGACGGAGATAGTCTCCTTGAACAAATGGAAAGTAAGGTTCAAAAACTATAGAAAGACAAATCCAAAAATTGTCAAACATGCAGCCTGGTGAGATGGGAAATTTGTCCCTGTTTTGAGAGGAAGAGAACTAGATGTTCTGGATCTCCAAGCATGACCAAAGAGCTTTTAAAATCAGGATGTCAGCTGTTGCTATAAGAATAAGTAAGATTTCATATTCAAAATTGGCCAGAGCAGAGTAAAATGAACTCATACACTCCTCTCCTTCTACCCACTGTGTCTACTTGTGGGTCCTGGGCCTCATTTTAGTCCTTCAGTGCTTTTGTTTTCTGCATTGTAGCAAATTCTGCAGTGTCCATGTGTCCCCTTGAAGGCCAGTCCTTCCTGGGTACCACTGCTGGTGTTGGGTGCTCACCATGGTCTTCTCATTGGGTGCTGCCTTTGTCCCCTGACTCCTGAGTTCTCCACACCACAACCTCCTCAAAAAACCCTCAAAATTCCTATAGGCAACTTAATATGTTTGCTGTCAATTTTTTTTTTTTTTTCTTTAGAAGTCACATACATGGAGATAAATTATGCAGCACTGCCTGTGTAAGGTTTTGGTACTGCAGTGGAATTGAAAATAAATGGCTCATGGCTATGTTTGAAACAACTGGCAAATCTTTTAAGTGAAAATATTCAATGCCGTTGCCTTAAAAATTTACAGGAAGAGGTATTTTTGATCTTAATAGAAATATATTTTTCAAAGACATGGCAACAACATAAAACCTTCAAAGTTCCTAGCTAACAGAAGTATTGGTCTCTATAAGATTTTATCATAGTTCCACAGTCATACCAAATTTGTAACTTTACATCAGTGAAGTTCCCTGGTTCCTGAAGAATTCTGTCTCTTCACAAGAAAAAAAAAAAAAAAGCCCCCCAAAAATATTAAGGAGTGTATAGAATAAAATAGTTAACAGGTGAAAAAAGAAAAACTTTCCCATATGTTGCATTTCTATAGGGTAGATTTTTAAAGTTTTAATCTAGAATTTTGAACAGATAATTAAAAAAAATAGTTCAGAATTACACCGATTGTGATTTTTACAAGGTTGTCATCTTGGTAGAATTCCCTCATTAATGTATCATTCATTTGACAATTTTAATTACATTTGTGGTTTATACTTTTGTTCAAAACATTAACTGGATTAAGTAGGCTAAGATTACAGTCATTTTAATTAAAGAAAATTTGAATCAAAACTCTTCTATGCAATTGTAAAAATTCTGATTCAATCTCACTTTTGGTTTTCTATTTATATAATGTAATGGCAAGAAAAAAGTGGGGTTTTCTGTCACCAAAACACCACAATCAATTTTTTTCAACAATGCATCATGTTGTTATAGGGCCAACATCAGAAAAAATTGACTTTTTAGGTAAAAAGGTGTTGGAAAGGAAATATAATAACATGACAAAGATATAATCATTATATTGATCCTACTAAAAATCTCAGATGCAGGAGTAATTTTTGCTCAAATAGGAACTTAATTAAAATTCAAAGGCCTGCTTTTTTGAGAAAAAAAAAGGCCATCGAAAAGTGTTTTGTGAAAGAGGTTACTCAAGTTCCAAAAGTTGGGGAATATCTAAGCCTCTGCTTATCTCTAGGGACTGATCACTGATCAAAAAGTTTGCAATAAATGCTCCAGTTCTATCAAATCAGGTACTATGTTGAAATTTTATATGGTGCCCAAATAGATAAAATAACTATTTTTATTAATACTTCTTCTTTTTCTTTTTTTTTTTTTTTTTTTTTTTCACAAAACCAT